>JASDQU010207242.1:838-16671 GCA_032191745.1 Picea mariana
TATAAGTTAAATTTCAACTAGATTAGTGTAGATAAAGATATAATGGAATTGCTAAGAATGTTAAAAATTGTAAAATTTGTTAATTATAATGTTTATGTTGTGATTGATAAATCATTATAATGGTGAATTTTAAGATAAATTATTGGATATAATGATATTCTTTGTAACATAATAATTTATTAATTTAGAACTCCCATATGCATACACTTCCTCAATAATCAATATGATGATTAACATCCATGGACATGGTGATTTAATATTGATGTTTGGTATTAAGATTTAAGGATTGAATAAATAATTTTCACAAATAGTAATGGAATAATTTATAGTTTTATGTTTAAACTAATAGTGTAATGTGTTAGTTGAAAATAGTTGTGGAAATAATGTTTTTTATAATTGCAGCATCTATTGGAACTAATAATACATTGAAATTTAATTAGGAAAAACACATCCATTAATTTTAATGTGATCATCACGTGGAGTAGGTATTGGTACTAGATATTCAATTTTGTAATCTCTAATATTTTTTTAGTAATGCATTTAAACTAGTATTTTATATCAATGTGTAAAAATACTATTATTATATGTATGTAACTAACAAAAATTGAAGTTGTGCCAAATTCTTTGAGTTTAACTTAATGATTAATATGTTATGTTTGGAGAATGATAAGTTAAGAGTTAATTTTTTTTGTAATGAATGGGTTATAAAATAATTATTTTATGGGTGAAATTTTAATTGTTCTTTTTCATTTTCATATGAAAAGAATAATTTATTTTAACATGTGAATTTAGAAGGGTTACAATAAAGTTAGCCCTTCAGTTTGAAATATAATTGTTCCCTTCAAATTTGATCCCTCTTGACGGGCCTCCAAAGTCTTGACTTGACCGATTGTTCCACGTTGCAGATGCTCCCAGACAGTTGGGAACCTGACGGGCTATCAAAGTCTTCACGTGGCCTGTTGCTCCGCTCTGCAGACTCTTCCAGAATCTGTTGGAAACTTTCCAAGTGTAAGTCTTCACCTCGCCTTTTTCCCCTCTTTCCAGATGCTCCTGGACTCAATTGGGGACCTGATGGGCCTCCAAAATATTGACGCAGGTTCTCCACTCTACATTTTTTTCCAATAGAAAATCTGCTCAATTATATTAACGAAAATATAAATTTTTACATCTTCAAGACCATAACAGATGATCATAGTAGAACTGGTCCATAGACCATGATCAAATACATAAACTACTACATCCCCAAAAGATACCAGAACCAACACGCGGACTATAAAATGGGAAACAAACTAGGGGTAAAAACCCCAACAAAAACTAGAAAAGTAATTGAACCAGTTGTCCCACGCCCCCAAAGGACCTCAAAGTGTTTATCCAACACTGCACACCCCCAAAGGACCTCAAAGTGTTAAACAGTGCATCACACGCCCCCCGTGTGGACCTTAAATCTCTAGTCCAAAACCTCTCCTAGCCAAGGAGGAAGAGGTCAAGAGGGTCCAGAAAAAAACCAAAGAAAGGACAAAACCCCCATTGCAAACAAAACCTAGAAGCCTCCACCAACACTCCAAAGATTAACATCATCGTGCATGTGGAGTAACGATTGTGGTCAATACAAATTTTGGTATATGCAGAGAGAAGTCCGGCCCTGAACAGGAGGCATCCACTACAAGTTTTGATTCTCCTCCTTTCATAGAGCCCTTGCTCGCCCACCACCGCCACACCGCAGGCCCGTTGGGTATGACCCCCCACCACCATCTTCGAACCCTTGCACACCCTACACCCGCCACGCCGCTCCGCAGAGTCTGCTCGCCCTGGTAGTGCTCGCGACCTCACCCACGCTTTCCCAATCCCTCGCCCTCGCCCTCATCTATGCTCTCCCTGGAAGTGGCCCATGCATGCACCCGCGCTCGCCCATCTCCATGGTTACAGGGATGCGGATAGCAAAACCTTGCCGCAGATCCCCAAGGATGCAGCATCCCTTGACCGAAGATTCTCCACTCTGGATACGCTCCCAGACTTGGTTGGGAAGCTCACGAGCCTCCAAAATCAGTTGTTGCGCCAGAATGATCTCGACTCTACTTAATGTTTTATCTTTTTAATATTTGACATTATGATGCAAATATTCATCATCAAAATGGTATGTGTAGTTTAACATTATGAGAAATTAATTGATATGCACCTTGGGAGAGAACCGTTGACACTACATACATCAAACTTGCAAATCTGATTTGATTTTGCATACATAAATATTCATATTCAAAGATTCACAACAATATTTGTTCTTTAATGCATTGTATGGTTTCCAACTCAACAGTGATGGACGATAATGTTTGGTGTGCACTGTCTTTTTCATGTATGTTAGAGAGCATCTCATTTAACTTATTAATATGAAATTTTGAATTTTTTTTATATAAGAGGAAAGTTATTTTTATTTTAAAAAATATTTGATTTTTTTACATAAATATTAAGTTATATTATTATTTATTTTTTTATTGGGGAAATCAACCACTTGTAGGGTACTTATTCCAAGTGCTACCAGAGGCATGCCAACACCATTCCAACACCATCTCACTTGGCTCACAAGACTAGTCAAGAGTTTCGAATGGTGACTTCACGTAACGGAGTGCCTTAAGAGTACACTCTATAGGGGCTATTAAGTTATTTTATTATTTATTTTTTTTTATTTTTTTTTTACATCATTGTAAAGCTAAATTTATTTTTTTAAATCTATAAAAAAGACTCAAGAATCCTATTTTTGAAGGTTCAAACTTTAATTAGGATACAAAGAATTGGGATAAAATGTGTCTTATTATAAAAAATAAAAATTAAAAAATTATTAGTTTTTTAGAATAAAAAAACATTTATATTCATAAATGGGAATATATATGTTACTTCTCCTCTTAAGGAGTTTGTTCAAAAATTGTTTTTAGTTTTTTGTTCTTTCTATCAACATTGTACAAAAACTTACAAAAAGCAAACATCTTTCTCATTTCAATGCTTATTCTATTTTGCCTTCACTACATATTCTTATACATCAAAAACAAAAAGAAGCTTTGGTCCTTACTCCATTTTCTTCTTGTTAAACAACTAGTACTAAATTTAGATTCGGAACTCCATTGATTGGGACTCTATATTGTCTAGAAATTCATATAGACTGAAAAGCATTGACTCAAAGGGACAAGGCCTCCTTTGATAGATAGTTTGCTTTCTCATTGAGTTCTCTAAAGATGTGGTTGAAGGAAACCACTCAAAGGATTGCATAGAGTGCTTGATGTCTTAGAGTAGAGGTTCCAACATAACATCTGAGATTGTTTCCTTCTTCCTTGCCCAATCAATAATGATCTTGGAGTCTCCCATAATCTACAGCTTCTTTACGTCTTTAATCGAGGCAATTTCCAAGAGAATTTGAAGAGCTATGAACTCATGTCCCTGTCATGTGTTCCTCTTTTGGGAGTGTAACGTACATGGATTTAGTGGTTATGGTTGATACAAAGTACCACACCAACCCCACACACTAGAGGGTGACCTTGGCATGCCCCATCAAAAATCCCCAAGGAATTATGAAGTCCAACTCTAGCATCACTAGAACCCTTGGATCCTTTATCTTGATATATATCATAAACTCCTTGGACAAGTTCAAGATTATTCATGTTGTTACTTCAAGGGGGGATGTCCTTATCATTGAAGATGCTTGAGTTGCGAGCCCACCATATACATGAAACCATAAATCTAGGCATACCTTTGAACCTTTTGATTGCTTTATTGAGTAACCAGTCCTTTAAGAAGTCTTCCAAGCTGGATTTCTTCCACGGGGGAGAAATATTTAGTTCATTTGAAACAAATCCTACTACCTGCTCTCATACACACAGTCAATAAATAAGTGAGATGCATTTTCATCATGATATTTGCATAATACACACCGACTAGGGCCTACCCAGCCATGATTGCAGCCAACTTCCCAAGCTATAAGTTTATTAGACAGATTAAACCAGAGCATAATTTTGTTTTTCAGAGGTGTATGGATTTTCCAAACAAAGCATCACCACCATTTTTTTCTTTCGTAAAAAGAGATTCAACCCAAGTTTTGTATACTAGTTTTGCAGTAAACTCCCTCAACTTGGGGTTCTTGGACCAATATATCTTGTTTGGATCTTCATCTTTCAAAATGATATAGTTTGAGACCAAGAGTATCACATAATGATCCCATTATGATGCTTCATCATCGACCAGCCCCAACGATAGGGACGATCACCAACCTAACCTCCCTCGGAGCTGAGGTACTTGAGCATGAGCATATGATAGAGTGAAAATGTTTTTCGAGTGGAGATATTTGATTAGAGATTATGACAAACGATAATCATTATCAACTCCCATCCATGGATAAACTCCTATTCTTACAAATATGTCATCGTCGATCTGTCAGACGGTCCAGGTTCCTACCAAGGGGAAGGCATGTTGATCCTTAAATATGTTAAGTCACTAAATATCTCTTCTTTATATCTAGTTCCTACACTTATAAATTTTTCCACTTTGTGGCAAGTTCATGAGTCCTGTTATAACTTTTGCTTCCCCCAAAATGCACCATTTTTTTCCACCATAACCATAATGCACCAATACTTAGAGTATTTTTGAAGTATTTCATGGACTTACTTCCCTTTCACTGTCATCAAAATGTAATTCAATCTTCTGCGATCCTCATTTTGTACCATACTGAGAATATTTTTCTATTTTTCATTGCGGGTTGAGTTTGTTACGGAAATATTCCCCTGGGGACAGGTTAACTTTCCCTCGGATTACATACCCCTATACCAAGACAAAAACACTACGAATGGACATTAACATCCCTTTGAATTCAATTCGATCAATCAAAAAGAGAGAAGGAGAAAGAGTGTGATGCACCTTGTTTCAAATTTTGTCCTCGCTGCTCCCAATCCGAGATTTGAACTCCAAACTCCTTAGCGCAACTTGATACCTACAATAGGCAGCAAATAGAAACAAATAACTCCTACTCTACAATATTAGATCAAACAAATTCATCTAGAAAGATCGAAGGAACAGTAGACAAGCACATGAAAACATACACTTGAAGGAAATAGGCCAAGTATATTAAATGATAACCAAGAAAACTTACAGACCACGAATGATGATAGTTGCAACTCCTCTAATCTCTCCTCGTCTAGACCCTTGCATGAATACCAAGATCATAAGTTTGATATCTCTGTCTATGTGTGTTTCACCTTGGAAATCCCTCAATATATAGGCCCGAGAGACACAACAAACATGAGTAGATTTTGGGATTAGTTGAGGATATACTTCCTTTAGGTTAGGATCTGATCCTAGGATAGTGTCATATGATAACATTCGATCCAAACCAACCTCATCTCCAAGAGTTGGCCCTTAGAAAGAGGCAGGATTCTCCAAATTTTCCTCTAACCAAAAGAAGTGTTCCCCTATAGTTAGAGATAAAGTGTTGATCCTAGATCATTGCTACCTAAATAAGGTAAGGGGGGTGCTACCCTATGGGGTAACACTCCCCCAGCATGGCCAGGGGGGCGGTACCCTTAAAAACTTCCCCAAAAATGGTTGATTTTTCAAGTAAAAGTGTGTTTTTGGCCTTGAAATGATGGTTTTCTTCCTCCAATATGACTTGGGGATCATGGAAAATGTTTTTTGGTGGTTCAAGGGATTAAAACACATAGAAACATGTATAAAAGTTCATGTGACACTAAGTAAGGTTCATACGGCACTTGACAACACTTGTGACACTTACAAAGGTGCATACGACACTTTTATGATACTTGCGACACTTAGGGTGAGATACTTAAGTGTGGCATTTTGATGTGTAACAGATGCCCCCTAAAGTGTGAGGTCAAAAGAGAAACTTATGATCGAAACACTTTACAAATTATTCGATGCAAGGGTGTTGGAGTGGGAGAACCTGGAAGAAGCTGAAAACAATCATCAAACAGTATTAATATATGTTTCATTTCTGAGGCAGACATACCTATGCTTAGAATACGAGATGACTCAAATCACGATCGTTGACCAATAAACTGTGGATCCATGAGAATATTGACTAAGGATATGGCCACCAAACATATAATGTCGATATATATGACTCGATCAAGTTGTAGCCACAAGATTTTACACAGTGGATCTACAATATGACAAAACAACATAGCCACATACCAATACAAAGTGGATCTATGTAACAGTGTATATCAATAAGTTTCAAACTCCATCACAACCTGGGTTAGTCAGATAACATTTGGTATATGCCAAATATGTGCCCATGGTCTTCATCTCGATCTTGAACTAGTACGATTCTAACCATGTGAATACATGTGTTGATGTCGAACATGGTAGAAACCAGTTGATTACCAGTCATTGATGTATACCGTTAAAAAGCACAAGAGAGATCGCCATTGATGTCAATGACTCTCAAGGTATCCTAGTACAATCCAATAGGTGTAAATTTTTTGATCTGAAGTCGAACACTCGTGGAATCATTCGATCAAAGGCCAATGATGTTAACCCATTGTTGAAAGCAAGGAGACCTTCCATTAAGGCATGCAGGTTCCAAGGTATTGATTGGTTTATAAGTCTAATTCCTGGATAATGTGTTGAATTCAATAGGAAAAGACTCGTCAAAGGAGGGTCTTGATGGATCACCCATCATCAACACAAAACTGACACAGGATAGTGATTTAAGATGAAAGATCAGATGTGAACAGACTGACACGAGTATGGATACTACAGAGTGGTTTATACTTCCCTTGAATATTGCATGGCATGACAATTGACTTGGCAGCATTGACTCAACGAGGCAAGGATCCAAACATAATGTGATGATTTCCATAGTGTAATGACAACCAAAGGTTCTCTTTGAAGGAAGAGAGTATGATGGCATAGAGTGTGATGAAAACCAAAGGTTCTCTTTGAATAAGAAGAGTATGACGACAAATGAACTTCAAATGAATTAGAGATAAGCGTATTACCCAAGTGTACGACATAATCTATAGAAGTTCCATGTTCAAGGGAGACAACAAATAGCTTACACAAAGGTTTTCAAAACTTGACCCACTTCCCAATTTTTCTGCCATCTAGATAGATGAGTACCTCTTTTTTTTTTAACAGGTGCTTGATATAATCTCATCCTTCGAATGAGTCCTTCAGAGTATTTTTAACGAACCCTAGGAAGGAGTGGTTCGGTCCCAGATAGGTCCTGGAGATTGGACTCACATAGTTCCTTCGATGAATATTTTTACGATCCCAAAGAAGGTAAAATCGGTGGTTTTTCATGTTTAGAGAGTCTGAAAATAACTTAAAGGTGACTCCATGGATGACTTTTTCGTAAGTTTAGTCTCCCAAGCCTGAAAAAAATGTAAAACAATACAGGGGAGAACTCTTTTAATCATGCTTTATTAGAGTGCTCATTTTTCGTAATTAGTCTCGCAAGGCCGAAAAGAGATAAACTACCACTCGAAAGACGCCCTTTCAAACCTTTTAATGAGTGTGAAAGGAAGCAAGATCACTCGAAAATCTTTTCATGTTTAGAGAATCTGAAAAGAGCTTAAAGGAGACTTCAGGGGGTTACTTTTTCGTATAACCTTTACGAGTCTGAAAAAGTGATAAAAGTATACTCGATCACATTCTCATGTATTTACGAGCACGAGAAAGAACAAAGACTAAGCTCATAATCGATTTCCTTTTTACACAAGCTTGCAACAAAATTAAACTATGCTTATAACTCCAGGTTCAATCCCCATATTTTTGTTTCATTTTTTAACGAGCTTTCCAGAGAGAGGAGAAACTATGCTCGTGACTTCTGTTTCATTTTTTAACGAGCTTGCTACAGAGAAGTGAAACTATGCTCATAGCTTTTGTTTCATTTTTTAACGATCTTTCCATAGAGAAGAAAAACTATGCTCATAACATTCCCTTGATCGTGGCTTCCAAGAGGACAATTCTCTGGAAGGAATACATGCCAAGGGACAAACGTCAGCCATGGCTTCCAAGAGATCTTCGCTAGATGGAAGAAAAACACTTCAGAAGGAATACATGTCGACAACCTCGACAAGGGTAGGGATATTTGGCTCTAATATCCCTATCAAAGAGATGACCATGTCAACTACCTGATCTAAGTCTGAATAAGGGAGAGATTCCCTCTTGTTTGGAGTTGAACGCATGGGATGGGTCATTACATAATTGACCTAGGGCGGGGCAGACATCGTTGGAATGTATGGATCGTTTAGGGAAGGTGGATGGTTGACCATCAGATGAGGTTCAATGAATGAAATTTGGTCGATCATTACTATGTTTCCATTGTGAGGGAAACATATCACTCGAAAGAGAGTGGACTCAAAATCTCTCATAACGTAGACATAGTCTCACCCAAAGAGAAGGTTAAAGTCCAAGGGGTCATGAACAACCATCACATTGACGTAGACCATTTTTCCTCCCAAAGTAACCGAAAACTAAGGAAGGATCCCTAAAGGTTGACTAACTCTTTTGTCAAAGGTCAATAGATTCTGATTCATGGGCGCAAGCTGCGGGGAACCAAAATCTTGCCAAGAATTCGAGGATAAGACAATAATAGAAGTACCTTCGTCTATTATAGTGTTAGGAATATTGTTATCACAAACCTTCACAGTGATTTGAAAAGGTACATAAGAAGGAAGACGAGGTTCTGTCAAATGATTCTAATCAATAGAAATTATTTGAGTGCTTGAAGGGGGTACCATTGGGACATGCGGAGTGCCCCCTTTTCTGGGTGAATCACTATTAACGAGGTAGACCTGAGTGACATCCTCACTCTTTGAATGAGGAGTTGGATCGACTGATGATGGACTCAGAGCGACCACTTTGGCAGCACTCCTTAAGAGAGGAGTGGGATCGATCGATGACGGAACTGGATCGACCACTTGGGCTACACTCCTTAAGGGAGGAGTGGAATTGATCAATGATGGACTTGGATAGACCACTTTGGGTTCACTCTTTAGATGAAGAGTGGGACTGACCGATGATGGAACCACATCAACTACTTTGGTTACTGGTTCAACTGAATATGAAACCAAATTGACCACCTGATCAACCGGACTGACCAGGGATGGAACTGGATTGACTAGTCCATCAAGTAATGATGGTTTGGGAGATATCTTACGATAACTAGTTGGAAGTTGAAGCCTTTCCAAAATATAAGAAGCATCTTCCATACAAGGGAAAAGGTGAGAGTGATGATCTCCTTCGCATAACATATAAGGAAATTTGACGGTTCTATTCTTCTTACCAACCTTAACGTCACTAGTTGATGGGGTGTCACCAACATGTCCAGCAAGGGCTGATGACATGGAATACCACATTTATAATACCTTGGGGAGACCACAGAAATCCCTTAGAAATTGGTCACCCTTTCAAATTCTGCAAGGGAATTTGGGTTTAGGATTCTTTGTTTTAGACTTGTCGACTTTATCAACACTCCTAGTACGATTAACAGTACTTGGTTGCTCAAATCCAACATGCCCTGATGCGGTTGGAGGCTTGGTCTCTTTTTGGTTCTTCTTCTTCTTTTCCTTTTGTTTCTTCTTCTTCTTATCAACTTGGCTACTCGTTTTATAACTTTCATTAGGCGAAGAAGGAGAAAGGGAAGGAGACCTGACAAGTGAAGAAGGAGAAAGGTCGACATGAGGCTGATTTGCGGATGGTGTTCTTACATTTGAATAATTAGGTGCATTCAAAGCACTGGGAAAAGTCAATATCATCAGAGTGGGGAACAACCAAATCGGTAACCCGATGGTGAGTTCCAGAGTACTTATTGTAGCAATGCATGAAGGATGAATGTTTCCAAAAGAAGGAAAGATGAAAGGTTCCCCGAGAAAAGGGGTTTCTTTATTGGTACGCCCAGGAATTGATGCCATTGACATTGATTCGACCTAAGTTCCACTAGGGAAAACAAGCAAACCACACTAAAAATATAAGAAGAAAACAATCAAACAAACCTTCCCACAATGAAACCGCTAGTTGGTGATGAAATCCAACATCGCGAGATCAATATAAGAAGTGGTTGGGATAGAGCGGATGGATCAGTTACGTTGGTGACCTGCTTAATTGACTTACACCTTGGTGCAAGATCCCACACAGTTTTACCCATGGGTTTACCCTCCAAGGAGCCCAAGTGAGTTTGACCAACGTCTGACCCAGGTACAGTGAAGACTCCCCTTCACTGTCACCTTGTATATCATCCCTACAGATATAGGCCACTAAGGTTACCCACTCGCAATCAACCTTCAGGAGGGTACAATTGACATTTGAGAACGATCGTATGGGTAGGATAAACAGTCCAAAATTCTTCAAGAGAATTGAAGACAAGTGGACCGAAATACTATTGAGGACCCTGAATGGATTTGGGTTTCATGAAGTTCTGAGACCAAATGAAACTAGTCATTTCTCAAGAAGAACCCCCAATATACGATATTTCCTCTACATAGGTTAAGCTCCAGAGGGAAAATCTCCATTGCTCTCTTGCACGCGACCTCATTTTTAACCCCTGTGTGAGAGGGGCATCATGGCTATGCTTATACAAACAATTGGATTTACCACTCCCTAGCACAAGATTCTATGTTTGGTCGATGGCTTTGGAAAGTTATCCTCACAACCTATTACAAATCCCTACACTTTAATCTAATATAGGTTTTCTACCATATAATATAAAAGTGTCCGATCAATTTTATAAGCGCTTCATTTTAAGGTTTTTGTTTACTCAAGGGTGCGAAAGTGAAACTTATGATGTTTTAGACTCGACTACAAAAGAATGCAGAATAATGAGATGCAATTTTTTTTCTTCAATGAATCCTACATATGATATGGAAAAGAGGTTCAACTTCCAAAAACGCTAAATTCCCAAATGCAATTTTCTAATTGCAATCTACTACACTACCCAAAAGCATTAACGCAACTATCTTCTTTTTTTGATTCTAATATATAAAGAAATCAAATGTAAATCTTTTAACACTCCATTACTTTCAATCAAAATGAAAGAGTCGAATGCAGATACAAAAGACACGAAGAAAAAAGTATCTCAAACAAAGCATGCACTCACGGGTTAACAGGAACTGGAAAAAAAATGTACGATAACTCACTCAATCAAGGACTCGACAATCGAAAAGAATTCAAGGGATACAAGAAAGTTCAGAGAAGAATCCAAAAATTGATAAGGAGAAAGAGAAATCACTCCACTGTCTTGACAAAATGAGCAGCAAGAAAGAGAAATCTAAACTAGGTTGTGGTAAGCATAAAGTCTCAAATCATTCAAAGAGGAAAGATTTGAAAAGTAACTTAAGGCCAAAAAACCTTTGCAAACCTTTTCAATCATCCAGATAACCATAAACTTTTGCAAGATCTAGATGAAACCAAGAAGAAACAAGGCGAATCAATCTCACAATTTGGAAAGGTTGAAAACTCAAACAAGACAATGAAAAGAGTGATAAGAAACCATATCCTCAACCTAAACAAAGTCAAAAGAAAAAGTACAGACTCTGGGCAAAAGACCTCCAACAAAGGGCTGAGCAAAATAGGGAAGATTCTCCTGGATCTACTCAAAACAAGAGAGAAACACTCCCTAAAACAAAGAGACAATGCGATATAGCGCTCCTTAAGAGACGACTGAGGAGAATTGATCAAATAACTAGTTCCCTGGTAGCCATTCTGGGAGAGTGCTAGTCCTGTAGATGCTTGAAAATAAGCATAAAAAGGAAAAAAATCAACAAAGACTAGCTTGGTAACTATGACTACTGCTTGATGAAACAGAGGGAAGAGGGAAGGCTCAAAAAACAATCAACCAAACAAGATCAAGAAATTCAAAGGTTTAGATGATCCAAGGAAAGACACGTCAATGTCCCTCCCCAGTAGAGTCGCCAATTTCTGTTATGAAAATATTCCCCTGCGGATAGGTGAACTTTCCCTTGGATTACAGACCCCTATACCAAGATATAAACACTAAAAATAGACACTAACATCCCAGGTTTGAATTCAGTTTGATCAATCAGAAAGAGAGAAGGAGAAAGAGTGTGATGCACCTTGTTTCAAAGTTTGTCCTCGTTGCTCCCAATCCGGGCTTTGAAATCTAAAATCCTTAGCGCAACTTGATACCTACAATAGGCAACAAAGAGAAACAAAGAACTCCTACTCTACAAGATTAGATCAAATAAATTCATCTACAAAGATCGAAGGAATAGTAGACAAGCACATGAAAACATACACTTGAAGGAAATAGGCCAAGTATATTAAATGAGAACAAACAAAACTTACAGACTACGAATGATGTCAGTTGCAACTCCTCCAATCTCTCCTCATCCAGACCCTTGCATTGATCCCAAGATCATAAGTTTGATATCTATATCTATGTGTGTTTCACCTTGGAAATCCCTCAATATATTGGCTTGAGAGGAACAACAACCATGAGTAGATTTGGGGATTAGTTGAGGATATGAATCCTTTAGATTAGGATCTGATCCTAGGATAGTGCCATAGGATAGCATTTGATCCAAGCCAACCTCATCTCCAAGAGTTGGACGTTAGAAAGAGGCGGGATTCTCCAAATTTTTCTCTAACCAAAAGCAATGCTCCCCTATAGTTAGAGATGGAGTGTTGATCCTATATCATCACTCCCTAAATAAGGTAAAGGGGGCGCTACCCTATGGGGTAGAACTCCCCTAGCATGGTCAAGGGGGCGTTACCCTTCAAAATGCCCAAAAAAAGATCGATTTTTCAAGTAAAAAGGGTGTTTATGGCCTTGAAATGATGGGTTTATTCCTCCAATATGACTTGGGGATCATGACAAATGTTCTTTGATGGTTTCAAGGGATTAAAATGCATAGAAACACATAGAAAATTGCATGCGACACATAGTAATGTACATACGACACTTGATGAAACTTTTGACACTTACCAAGGTGCATACGACACTTTTACGACACTTAGGGTGAGATACTTAAGTGTGTCATTTTGATGTGTAACGGAGTTATCCATTCATTTCATATATAGACAGAAGGATACTCATATATTTAGGGATGTGGATTATAGGTGTTATACATTGCATGACAATTTTCCTCTTTTAATTAGTGAATCGTTGATGGATATATCTGTATTTTGAATTTCCTATAGTATGTAATTAAATCTCTTTGTTTGAATGTGATATCATTGGCTCCTTCAAATTTAAAGTGAGTTGTGAGCAAAGAAAAACAATTTATACATGCAAGGATATACCATTGGAGAAATCTTCACCCCTTGTAAGTATGTTTACTCCATAGATTTAGAATTTTCTTAATTTATTTAGCATAATCAATTCTTTTCAAGCATAGGAAATTTAATTGTCTTGAATGGATTATTAGACACTCATAACCAATCGTGTAACTAAGAATTGTAGTTTGGAAATAAAATTCAAAATATTCTATCAAATGTTACTGCAAAACAAACTTCTTGTTTTAGACAAGCTTCTTTTTTTCTCTTATTGTTAAAAACCCTACTACATTATCATTTTTGGTCAAGGATGGTTTTCTTGAAATAACAATCAGTAAAAATGGTGAACATTATTTTGGTAAGAACATATTGCTAAACTCATTATGAAATTCATATTTTTTGTTTCACATACTTTTAAGTAACAACTAAAGTGTGAAAATTTCAAATGCTAAACTATTCTTGGATGATAAGTGAAGGTAAAATTTTGCATTATTATTGGTATATCATTTTTATTTTAGGTCATGATTATTAAAACTATAGCATCTTTCTACAAATCCATGATTGTTGAACTTATGGTTATTGAAACCATACTATGTCTACATTATGAAATCTCCCAAAGTTTCCCCAACAACTGAACATAGGTCAAGAATCATAAATGATATGCAATTTGTATTTTGCATCCAACAACTCAACATAGGTCAAGAAGCATAAATGATATGAAATTTGTCTTTTGCATTCATTATTTCAAGTGGAAGATAAATCTAGACTTGTAAAATTCAAAGTTTTTTCATATTTAATGGTGGAATAAGCATATTAATGTAGAATAGGTGTATGGTTAGACACATCTTTCTTGCTTTAAATAGTCTAACAAATTACATGCAAACATATGAGATGAAAACAAAATTGTATGAGAGAAAGGATCCTTCACATACAAGAGTTTTGTTGGATTTGAATTAGGTTTCCAAAAATGACTTTCAAGATATGAAAAGAAATATTTGACTAATTAGGGATTAGGGAAAATAGAATAGTTGTGGTTTTGAAGCTTGAAAATCACATTGAATATGTTGATTATGTTAAAAACACTACAACTGGAATGCCTAATAGCTCATAGTTTTACTTTCATTTCGTTTGTAAATATCATCATATAACCAAGTAGCTCATAATTTCAAAATTTTTTATTCACAAATATAGTTGAACAATCAAACAACATGTAGTTTAAATTTTCCTTCTATCTATAGATACATATAGAAGTTGAAGGGTTCATAATCTAAGGAAATATTTCAGCTATCATATTTTGGTATATATAGTATGTTTAATGTGTGGAATGGAAAGTGTTGAGTTTCAGTGTACACTGTGATTTGCATTTTTTCTCCAAGTTGTGGTTGAATATTGTTTGTATTTCCTAATATTATATTAGACCCATATTGCCTATATCTTTGAAATATTTTATTTAATGTATATCTTGATTTGATTTTTATACAATAGGTTCAATTATTTTAATTAATAACTATTGCTTTAGTAAAACTATTAAAGAACAATTTATATATTTTCTCCTTGCTTTGGATGTGGGTTTTGTGATTAAATTTCACACAATGAACAAGTTATAGTTTTTGTAATTAAGGTGAGAAAGTTGTTAAAAAGAACCTACTCATACACTTCATCTCTTGTTTATATGGATTGTCTTTTGTTTTTATGGAACCCTTTCCTACATTTCCTTAAATTGCTTTGAAAAAGTACAACACTGCAATGCAATAATTTTCATCGTCACTTGTTCTAAATCATTTGTTGCATCTTTTCAATATTGATATATTTAACAATGCATGTCATAGTCATTTTATGCATTTATATACAAAAAGAAAATGTTCAACATATTCACACTTTCATAACTGAAATTCAAAGTTTTTAAGTAGGGGTTTACTTAACCAAAGTAGGATATGTAGCAAAACAATTAATAGAAAGAAGCAGGGGATAACAAATGGTTGTGTGGAAGAATCTAGAAGTTAGGATGTCCTATCAAAAGTTAGGATTTATGATAAATCTTTATCTGGATAATGGTGAAAAAAGAAACTAGAATGGCCTAGCATGGTGTATAATGTGTAAAAAATGTGGAGAACCAACAAACCATTTATTCTTACATTGTTCATATGCAAAAGAGGTATAGATGGAGAAATACAATTGACACTTTTAAAATCGAAATTCACAACTGCAAAATTGAAATTGACACTTTTGGAATCAAAATTTGTACTTTTGAAATCAAAATTCACTATTTTAGAATCAAAATTCACAATTTTGGAATCAAGATTGACACTTTTGGAATTGAAATTCACACTTTTGGGATTGAAATTATTTGAAATTCACACTTTTGAAAACCAATATTTCCACTTTCATAATCCAATTCTACACTTTACAAATGATGATATTAACACTTTCAGAATCGAAATTCACAATGTTAGTCTAGATTTTGCTTCATTGTTTCAAATTTAATGAAATTGAGGTTGTAAATAAGATCTCCACCAATTCAAAAAATACACCATATATGGTAAATATGATGTACACCCAAACATAAAATCAATATTGATTTCTTGACAAATAGATTAAGG
>JASDQU010207243.1:7926-24925 GCA_032191745.1 Picea mariana
TGCATTGGTTGCAGAATTCAAGAAACCCAAGTCGGAGTCACAATGCATTACATAATTGAAAGAAATCAGGCAGAGAGTAGCTAAACCTATTTGGGAGTTTGATCAGAGGTTTAAGACCTTAATAGGTTGGTTGACTTTTCAGAACCCAGACGAGCAAAACAAGTAATGGTTCATTGCTTCCCTCTTACCACACATTAGATTCCCTCTGATGCAGTAGAAGATCGCTTCGTAGGCTGAGGCACTGGAGATCGCCATGAAGCTAGAATCAACCCCTACGGGAGAATCCAACTCAGGTATGAGTCAAATTTTAAGTTAGTTAACTAGCTTGTCCCTATAGGTCGAAGATATGAAGAAAGACAAGGGAAAAGATAAAAGAGAATATATCTGGTGCATTAGATGCAAATTAGAAGGCCATGACAAGGAGAACTGTCCACTATTTCATGAATACTTGGCCTCGGGAGCCCCGAGCTCTTTGAAGAAGATTACTCTACCTTGGTGCAAGGTATGTAGAAATCGACATTGCCCTGGTGAATGCTATTACATGCAAAAATATGTTTAGACACCTAAACAATTTTACTGCACATTTTGTAAATATGTGGGGCACGACGAGAAAGATTGTAGATCTTATGACATACTACATGAAATATCAAGAGACACATATAGGATCCAAGGTGAAGTACAACAAGAAGGAACTACTCCATAGTATAATTCCCCGTGAAGAGGAAAATTCAACCCTCATGGTGGATTAAGAGGAAGAGGACGAGCAGGAGGCATGGGTCGAGGTCGAGGTCAGATCATTTGTTACAACTGCACACATTTAGGACATTTGACAAGGGATTACAAGAACCCTTGTACCACTTGCAATTACTGCAACTCATTTGAACATGTCATTGAAGATTGTTCTGCGTTGTTAGCCAAACTTCAGGAAGGACGAGAAGGAAACCAACAAGTACAACTAATCTCAGCACAACCTCATGGAGAAGATCCCAGAGTCACTGTAATCACTAGAGGAGGTGTTTTTATAGGGGAAGACAAAACCACACTGAGGAAGACTACAGAAGAATCAAGGGTTAGGAAAGCTACAAAGAAGACACATGTATTTGATGTGAGGAAAGAAAATAAAATTTTTGAAAAGGCCAGAAAAGAATTTGGAAAAGATCAGGGTTCTTCATCAAAGAATCGACCAGAAGTAAGAGAATGTGGAATGCCCATGGCATTTGACTAGTCTACTCTGTCGGGAAAAGGAAAAGAGGTAAGTAAACTCATGGAATTCTTATTTACTTGCATTAATTTAATAAAAGATGAAAGTGTTGTACAAGAGCTACAAAATTTAATTAGACGGTATGAGCTAGGAAAGGTAGATCCCTTGCTGAATAGAGAAGTACACCAAGTATCTAAAAAGAGAAGGACAAATAAGGAACTACACTTGAATGCTCAAATTGGAGAGTATGATATAGACTACGTGGTCCTTGACTTAGGGTCGGAAGTCAATATCATGACAAAGCAGACCTAGGCACTAATGGGAAAGCCTAAGATGATTTATTCCCCTATCAGGCTCATGATGGCTAATCAGCAGACAGTAAGCCCCTTTGGGAGACTGGAGCATGTCCCTGTGGACATCAATGGAGTAAGGACGTTTGCATACTTTGAGGTGATTGAGATAGTTGATGATAGTTGTCCTTATCCTGTGCTGTTAGGAATTGATTGGGCTTTCAATAATTCCACCGTGGTTGATTTAAAGAAAAGAAGAATGACATTTGAAGTAGATGGCCTTAGGGTCATTGCACCTTTGGATCTTGATGAAGGTCCCAGGTATATCGGGCCCGTCAGAGAAGAAGACCGCGCATATGAACTAGAAAACATATACAAATTGACATCCAGACAACAGGATTACATTAATCCTACAACAGATGGGAACTTAAGCTGGTGAAGTGACATCGCATGTTCATCAGACTCAGAGGAAGCACTGGAGAACTGACAGAAAAAAATGTATGAAGTATCTACATAGAGATGCGCTAGACTGACCAAGGAAGTTCGCTGGATTGGAATAGAAGTAAGTAACTTGCCCACTTTTGATGGTCTAAATCATTTAGAATATTTCTTGTTGGAATTTGAAGAAATTGTACCAATAAAACAAAGGTTGTTGGCCCTGGATGATGCCTTGAAAGCAACTCCAGCAAGATGGTGGGGAACATACAAAAAAAACATTACAGACTGGGTACAATGTCACACTTTGACGATTTTCAGAACAAGTAGAAGGTTGCGAAGTTAGATACACAGGTCGAAGTTGTCCAAAGGACCATGTGCGAAGTTGCAAGGAGGCTTGGAGAAACACTCCTCAAGAACAGTGGGTGCACAAATTCATTAACACACTGGACACAACCCCTATCAATTGGTATCTTCAAGCAGAACTATGCCTCACCACTACAGATTGGAAAGGTATGACTCAGAACTTTGAAACTACCTTTTTATTTGAAATCCAATACCCTACAGTGGATCAAGCATTACAGATTGTAAGACAAAAATTCTATGAGGAGTCACCCACCCACCCTGTTGAGCAAGAAGAGGATGAATGGACTGCACCTCTTCAGAAATTGCAAGGTTGTTACAATATCAATGCGGATGAAGACGATGATCCTAGGAATGTGAACATCACAGAAACAGAAGGACAAAGAGACATAGAAGGACCATGAGTTGAGATACCTTTTATTGGACAACCAATTAAAATCAAGAAAGTAAATATTGGAACAAAGCAAACACTGAAGCTTGCAAATGTTGGAGATTATTGGGATGCTGCCACTATTGACAAGATCATAATATTATTGCATGAATACCAGGACTTGTTTCTAACCAAGTTCACTGATATGAAGGGCATTAAAGGGCCCATGGGAGAGATGAAGATCCCCTTGAAACCAAACACAAGGCCAATCAAGCAGAGACCCTATAGATTGAACCCCAAGTATAAGAAGAAAGTCAAGATTGAGCTCGACAGAATGTTGGAAGCAGGAATCACAGAACATGTTGAAGAGTCAGAATGGATTATCCCTATGGTGGTGCAAGATAAGAAGACAAGAGAGATCCGGATCTGTGTAGGTCTCAAGAAGTTGAATGATGCATGTTTGCATGACCCATTTCCTACACCATTTACTGATGAAGTGCTAGATAATGTGGGAGGATAGGAGGTCTACTCCTTCACCAATGGATTTTCAGGGTATCATCAGATCAAGATTGTCAAGGAAGATCGCCATAAGACCACTTTTGCAACAGAATGGGGATCCTACCAGTACACAGTGATGTCATTTGGATTGAAGAATGCACCAGCCATCTTTTCTAGGGTGGTGGTCGAAGCATTCAAGGAGGTTTTACATAAATTTCTGGAAGCATATTTTGATGATTGGACTGTTTTTAGCTTATTACAAAATCATATTGAATGTTTAAGACTAATGTTGGATAAGTGCAGGCAATGTCATATTGCCCTGAACCTGAATAAGTGCATCTTCTTTTCACCCTTTGGAGTGTTCCTAGGCCATATTGTGTGTAAGCAGGGATTGCTGGTAGATCCGTCTAAGATTTCCATTATAGTCGATTTACCCCCTCCTACTTCATGCAGACAGTTGTGCACTGCGCTAGGACATACTGGATACTACAAGAAGTTCATTAAAGGCTATTCACATATCACAACACCCATGGAGAAGCTTTTGAAGAAAGATTGTCAGTTTCAATGGACATAAGAATGCCACCAGAGCTTCAACACACTGAAACAAAAAATGGTTACTGTGCCTATTTTGGTTTTCCTAGATTGGAGAAAGGAATTTCATGTGCATGTCGATGCATCCTCTATTTCCTTAGGAGTAGTGTTAGCACAACGAAGCGTAGGATACATCGGCCACCCGTTATCCTTTGCTAGTAGGAAACTATCTACAGCTGAAATCAATTACACCACCACTGGGAGAGAAGGGTTAGCCATGGTGTATGCATTGCAGAAGTTTCGCCACTACTTGTTGGGAGGACACTTTAATATGTTCATTGATCACTTCGCGTTGAAATACCTAGTCAACAAGCCAGTGTTGGGGGGAAGAATATGCATATGGCTTCTGCTATTTCAGGAATATGATTTTGAGATCGTGGTTAAGCCAGAGAGAATGAAAAAAGGATCTAACCACTTGTCAAGGTTGGAACATGGAGAGGAACCTACTAGTTTGGAGGATACACTGTCGAATGCACAGTTGATGGCCATTAGAAAGGTTGATGATCACTTCGCGGAGATAGTCCAGTTCCTGTCAACAGGAATGGCACCTCATGAATATACAGTCTCTCAGAAGAAACAACTAGTAATTCTTGCTGCATGTTTTTCACTTATAGCTGGACAACTATATAAGATGGGACCAGATGAGATCCTGAGGAGATGTGCCATGGAGGCAGAAAGACCATTAATTCTAGAAGAATCACATGAGGGCATCGCAGGAGGACACTATGCAGGAAAAGAAACAACACAAAAGGTTCTTAGAGCTGGCCTCTGGTGGCCCACTTTACACAAGGATGCTAAGGATTACCACAAAGCTTGTGATGTATGCCAACGAGTTGGGAAACCATCCAGAAGAGATGAGATTCCTTTAGCACCACAACTAACCTTACAAGAATTTGAGAAATGGGCAATTGATTTCATGGGACCTAGAAACCCACCAGGAAAGCGCACATGAGCAAGGTACATAATCACTGCGACAGAGTCCTTGACCAGATGGGCTGAAGCAAGAGCAGTCAAGGATTGTAGTGCAACTACAGTTGTGTGATTCATATTTGATGACATCATAACCAGGTTTGGATGCTCGAAGATCCTTATGAGCGATCAAGGCACACATTTTATTAATAAGACCATTGAATCCTTAACTGAGGAATTTTAGTTCATCATCAGAAGAGCACACCCTACCATCCAAAAGCGAATGGGACAATTGAAGCATTTAGTAAGATCTTGGAGACAACGTTGACGAAGATTTGCAGTGTGAACAGGGATGATTGGGACTTGAGAGTACCAACAGTATTATGGGCCTATAGAACCACTTGCAAGAGGCTGACAATGTAAACTCCCTTTAAGTTGGTCTATGGTCTAGAAGTCGTTGTACCCATGGAATATTTGGTTCCTAGTCTAAGAATTGCAACCTTTATAGATATGGATGACACTGGCACTGTTCAAGAGAGGCTCGCGTAGTTGATAGAACTAGAAGAAGATAGATTTATTGTAGGATTCCATCAGTAGGTACAAAAGGAACAAGAAAAGGCCCACCATGACAGACACATCAAGAAGAAGGTGTTTAAACAAGGAGATTTGGTACTGGTATATGATAGCAAGTTCACGAAACATCCAAGGAAGTTTAGAACACATTGGCTGGGGCCATATGAGGTTGTCTATATCATAGAAGGAGGAGCTGCGCAGTTGAAGACTTTGAATGGAGAATGGAAGGAAGGTTTGGTAAATGGGAGCCGGTTGAAACTATACTATGACAACTAACTTCCTCACAACTATCAGTAGAAGCAGAAGAAGAAGGGTCCAGGTACCAGGTGTAGTTGAAACTGGGTACCAGACACAGAAAAGACAGTCTGCACACAGTGGGGGAGGATAGTGAAAAAAGCACAGGCTTCTTTGTGCAGTCTGAATTCGAAGAAAAACTGAAGGATCAAATCTGAAGTGCCTCAGGACGAGTCACAGGTGAGTGTTGGGGGCCTGTTGGCCCTTGGTTATGGAAGAAAGAAAAAATTACGGGAGAAAATACGAAATGTGAACTGCGCGGAAGACACACTGACTGATAGTGGGTCGAAGTGGCCAAAGGAGTAGAAAAGATGGAGCGAAGTGCGAGAGAGCGAGTCGTTGGACGAGAGGATCAAGGAGAACAAATCAACAAGGAATATGGATTGTGGACAACTCATCAAGCAAAAAAATCCATTGTTGGATGCTTTGGAGCACCTCGCGGGAAGGAAGGAAAGACAGGCTGGTGAAGCCCGAAAAATGCGGGTCAAGTTGACCTAGGGTTTTGGTATCTAGGGTTTTGACACCTAGGTTTCAGGCTAAGGTTGTCAGTGAGCTATTGTAATGTATAAATAAGAACCTAGAGGAGAAAAGAGGGGTTCGCTATTGAGAGAGAAAGGGTATTGATTGTTATCATTGTTGTCTTGAGAGAAAGAGAAGTGATGAGTGTGAGATACTTCTCGTATTGTAAGATCTTCAGTTGGGTGTGAAGATTAACCTTGCAGCTGGGTGCGCAGGGAGATAGAGAGGAGAGAAGAGGGAATGAGAAAAACATCTGCAAGCTAAGAGCACAGATAGAACTGTATGCTTCCATTTAATATATTATAAAGCACAGTTTTGTGGACGTAGCCCTAGGGAGAGGGTGAACCACGTATATTTTGTGTTGTGTGTGATTGATGCTTTGTTCTTTGCTTCTGTTACTCTGTTGATGCATTAGTATGTTAGATCTAACATATAACTATGCGAAGTAGGTTTATGCTTGGAAAGAATAATCAAATATCCGTGTGTGGTTTCCTTGATTCCACTTGCATTTCCTTTGGTTGTAGACACATGTGTCCTGCAACCCCCTATTGCTACTTCGGGTGAGATTGCATTTGCTTCGCAGGTGTTGCCGAAAGGGCCAATAGTTAGGGCTTGTTGGTGCATTGTTAGAGTTGAACCCTGGGTCTGCCCCTGTGCCAACAGAATTGTTGACTATGTAACCCTGTAACCCCTTGTATGCAAAGTAAACGAGAAGTGGGAGAATGTTGGATATGTGTTATATTCTTTGCACAACTAGAACTAGTGTTTAATTGCGATGAGCATGCATGGGGGTTGTTCGGCCCCTCCTCGGGGGGTTGTTAACTAATCTAGCCCCCTGTGTGGGGGTTCGGGGGCAACGTCCCCCCCAAAAAAAATTCCTTGGTTTTCGTGTTCATTTTTGGGCCTTTTTTTGACACATGGTTTTTTTTCGATGGTTTTCTATTTCTGGTTAAGGAATTAGGGTCGTTGACTAATCTAGGTCATTGGATTATGGTTTTGGATGTCGTTGGCTCCTATATGTATATTGTAATGTAAACAATGTATAGTGTGAAAGAATATAAAATATGTTGGTTTTCTCGGTTTGGGTTTCCAGGGGAAAAATCTTTGTGTAATGTGTGTATTTTCCATTGTGTCTTTTATGTTCTTTTATTGAAAATCTATTTTGTAGTAAAATATTGTACAAGGTTAAAATCTACAAAAATAAGTTTAGGTGTGATACACATGAGGTAAAAACTTTTAAACCAAAATTTTGTGAAGTGTGAATTATTCCAAGGTTTTTGTGAGGAACATGAGACACAATTTGTAATGGCCACATCCCAAATTGTAATGGGAGCGATGTATCACACTCAAAGATTTTAGAGGTCCAACACATTGAGCTCAAAGTTCTTAGAGGTGGGAAACAATGCACATAAAGTTTAAAAGGCCGTGATGCAGGGCATGGAATAGCAATTGTTTTAAAGTGCAATACAAGAAAGGTTTCTAAATCATGTCGCACCAAAGTTGTTTTTAAGTGCAATACATAACAAAGGTTTCCAAACTTTAATCACACGTTGCACCAAAAGTTTTCTTCGTGCAATCCACATGTCGCACCAAAAAATTGTTTCAAGTGATATACATAAGACGGGTTTCCATAAAAAAAAATACAAGGCGTATAAGACAGTTTTATGGTGTGCATAAAACAAAGTTGATTGAGTTGTGCATTTCTCTGTCTTTCACAAGAAATATATTCCTAAGACTTATTGCACCACATCCAAATTTTTAAGAGGAGCGATGTATCGCACTCAAAGTTTTTAGTGGTGCAACACATCTCACTCAAAGTTTTTAGAGGTGTGAAACGATGCACACAAAGTTTAAAGGGCCAACAAAAAGGGTGTGTTGCAACAAAGTATCTTAAATGTGGTACAAAAAAGGTTTTCAAAGCATGTCACACCAAAGTTGTTTTTAAGTGCTATACATAACAAAACTTTCCAAAATTTAATGACATGCCGCACCAAAACTCTGTTTCGTGCAATACACATGTCGCACCAAAACTCTGTTTCAACAAAATACACATGTCGCACCAAAAAATGATTTCACATATGATTTTTTCTTTTAAATTGTTCACTATTAGTCAATACACTTTTATTCCATCTTATCAACATTGCAAAAAGAGCAAGGATTAATTGCTTCATAGTTATTCTTCTTGTTTATTGTGATGTTTGTTTAAAGGAGATTCTTGAATGTAAAGAGGAAGAGGGCACCTGATATAGTGCGCAAAGTCTAAAGAGGAAGAATAAATGAGAACACAGAAGATGAAGGAATAAAGAAGATACAATAGAGCATAAATTAACTCTTCAAGAAGAAGAAGAGCCAAAGAGTTAGAGGAGAGATAGAATAAGAAATTTGGAAGAAGAAGACATAGAAAATAAAGGATTATGTAGCGAGTACACGTGATTTTGTGTGTATTTGGAATTTCTTCAAGAAGAAGAAGAGCCAAAGGAGTTAGAGGAGAGATAGAACAAGAAATTTGGAAGAAGAAGACAAAGAAAATAAAGGATCATGTAGTGATTACATGATTTGGAATTTCTTCTAGAAAAAAAAGAGCCAAAGCGTTAGAGGAGAGATAGAACAAGAAATTTGGAAAAAGAATACAAAGAAAATAAAGGATTATGTAGCGAGTACACATGATTTAATGTGTATTTGGAATTTCTTCAAGAAGAAGAAGAGTCAAAGAGTTAGAGGAAAGATAGAACAAGAAATTTGGAAGAAGAAGACAAAGAAAATAAAGGATTATGTAGCGAGTACACTTGATTTTGTGTGTATTTGGAATTTGGTGAGAAAAACAAGAATTGAGAAAGAAGAAAGTTAAGAGTACAAGTTATGGGGATAATTCAACATGTTTTCATAGATATAAATGAATGATAATTATCCTCATAACTAATTAAATTATGATGGATTTTGCCACTTCCCAACCCATTCATGCAAACCTCTTGATCATAATGTGTTAACTCTACTAGAATTTATAACTTCCATGAATCAAACACAAACCGATTTAACATAAATCTTAAAAACAAAAAAAAGTAAGCGAGAAAACCTTCACAAGAATCAAACACAGACAAATTTAACATACATCTTAAAAAAAATAATGGGAAAGCCTTAATTTGCAACACTTAGGCAATTCAAGAAAATGATTCAAAAGTTGTAGTCTAAACGTTTATGTTTTTTGTTTTTTGGGATATTTTAATTTTCTCTTAAATTTGATCAGAAATGGTTGGATCCACAGATTCGAGTGGCTACAAGGCGTATAAGACAGTTTTATGGTGCACACAAAATAAAGTTGATTGAGTTGTGCATTGCTCTGTCTTTCACAAGAACTATATTCCCAAGACTTATTGCACTGCATCAAAAGTTTTAAGAGGAGCAATATATCGCACTCAAAGTTTTTAGAGGTGTGAAACGATGCACACAAAGTTTAGAGGGCCAACAAAAAGGGTGTGTTGCAACAAAGTATCTTAAATGTGGTACAAAAAAGGTTTTCAAAGCATGTCACACCAAAGTTGTTTTTAAGTGTTATACATAACAAAACTTTCCAAAATTTAATGACATGCCGCACCAAAACTCTGTTTCATGCAATACACATGTAGCACCAAAAAATGACTTCATATATGATTTTTTCTTTTAAATTGTTCACTATTAGTCAATACACTTTTATTCCATCTTATCAACATTGCAAAAAGAGCAAGGATTAATTGCTTCATAGTTATTCTTCATGTTTATTGTGATGTTTGTTTAAAGGAGATTCTTGAATGTAAAGAGGAAGAGGGCACATGATATAGTGCACAAAGTCTAAAGAGGAAGAATAAATGAGAACACAGAAGATGAAGGAATAGAGAAGATACAACCACACATAAATTAACTCTTCAAGAAGAAGAAGAGCCAAAGAGTTAGAGGAGAGATAGAACACAAAATTTGGAAGAAGAAGACAGAGGAAATAAAAGATTATGTAGCAAGTATAGGTGATTTTGTGTGTGTTTGGAATTTCTTCAAGAAGAAAAAGAGCCAAAGGAGTTGGAGGAGAGATAGAATACGAAATTTGGAAGAAGAAAACAAAGAAAATAAAGGATTATGTAGCTAGTACGCGATTTGGAATTTCTTCAAAAAGAAGGAGAGTCAAAGAGTTAGAAACATAAAACAAGAAATTTGAAAAAAGAAGAGTCAAAAAGTTAGAGGAGACATAGAACAAGAAATTTGAAAGAAGAAGACAAAGAAAATAAAAAATTATGTAACGATTTTGTGTGTATTTGGAATTTTTTTAAAAAGAGAAGAGTCAAAGAGTTAGAAGAGAGATAGTACAAGAAATTTGAAAGAAGAAGACAAATAAAAAATTATGTAACCAATATACATATTTTGTATGTATTTGGAATTTGGTGAGAAAAACAAGAACTGACAAAGAAGAAAGTTAACAGTATAAGTTATGGGGATGATTCAACATGTTTTTATAGATAAAAATGAATGATAATTATCCTCATAACTAATTAAATTATGATGGATTTTGTCACTTCCCAACCCATTCGTGCAAACCTCTTTATCATAATGTGTTCACGCTACTTGAATTTGTAACTTCCACGAATCAAACACTAACCGATTTAACATATATCTTAAAAACAAAAAAAGTAAGTGAGAAAAAGTTCACAAGAATCAAACACAAACTGATTTAACATACATCTAAAATAGTAATGGAAAACCTTAATCTGCAGCACTTAGGCAATTGAAGAAAAGCCTTAATCTGCAGCACTTAGGCAATTGAAGAAAAGGATTCAAAAGCGGTAGTCTAAACTTTTATGTTTTGTTTTTTTTTATATTTTAATTTTTTCAGAAATTTGGTTAAAAATGGTTGAATTTGCAAATTTTGAGTGATTAAGTTTGTAAAATTCCATTGTACTAGGGTTTTCAGTAAGTTGAACTTATTTATACATTAAAAAATTCTTGAATTCCACTACTATCCCCAAAATGACCTACCAGCCAAAACCATTTGGTTTGATTGATATATAAATATACAATTTAAATAACAGAAAATTATGATTTTATTCAAATTTAAGTAGCAGAATTCAGTTCAACAAAACCAAAACATAAAACAGAACTAAAACATTTAGACAATATCTATTCAAAACACCACACCATGTTCAGAGAACAGAGAGTAGTGGAAGAAACAGACAAGGGTAGTGGAAGCAGCAGAGAACCTGACCATGGTGGCCAAGGTATATGACCTCGTATGGGAGATCGAGAAATTGAAACATCAGGAGCTAATATCAAAAAACTGTTCTGCAAACAATACAATCCAGGCTGTTACCCGTTACCGCCTCGGGGATTGCACTATTTGTGGAAGTTCAGCTGAAGAGGATGTTACAGAAGTCTGTGAATTGCCCATGTAATTTAATAGTGAAATGAAACGAAATGATAAGGACCAGCAACTCGAAATCATAATCATTATGACAATAACTATGTGAAATCTGTTTTCCATGACTCCATAAAATCACTTTCATCCATTCATTCATTACAAAATACAAATACATACATAATATACAAATTATATGCCGGATGTGCAATCGATCCCTATCCCTCTCTGTTGTGAACGAACTGAATTGTATTTCAATTTCAGTTTGGAGCCCAACAGCTGAGATACATTACGTATCTCAATGACTCATCCTTTGATTTTGCTGCTGCTTCTCGAAGACGAGGATTCGGATTCGTTTCAGAAGCAGCAAAAGCTGAAGCAGATTTCTGGGCAACGGCAGCAGCGCCGGCGCCAGCGGCAGAAGGAATCCCATGCGAATTAGGAGAAATAGGTAAGAAGCTGGGCATTATTAGTAGATTCTTGAAATGGAAGGCCCGCTGATCTGTGAAGAATCTGTAACCCAGGATGGCTCCCACGGCCGCCATACAAGAAGCCCTCTTTGAAATAGAACTCATATCTCTTTCTTCCTTTATTTAGATTCCAATATTGTGAATTTTGTGAATTGCAGACTGAGAATGCACTTGAGTTGAGTTGAATTGAATGGGTTGAAATGATTGATTCGTTATTTATTTAGAAGTGTGAGGACCGGAGGTTATCTCCGAGCCAACAAGCAGAGAAGAAAACACGGTATTAAACCAAAACCACTGGAATACGATAAAAATTACAATTCATTCCATCTGCGGTTGTCTACAGGAATACAATCCAATCCAATATAATCGCATATACTTTGGATGGCTGGTTTTTCATTTGATTGTGGGCGCTTTTGGTTGTTGAATAGTGGTTTTGCATATGAAATCATTCGCTTATATTTTGGCTGGCTGGTTTTCATTTGCTTGTGGGCGCTTTTGGTTGTCGAAGAACGGTTTTGCATACGAAAACAAAAGAGAAGTGTAGGTCGGCAGGGCTATGTTTTTCCTTGGCGGAAGTAGGACAGAGAGGGGATTTTGGTGAAGGCTGTACGGGTTTCCAGAAATCCTATCCACCCACGTTATCCCTAAAGCGTTTTCCATCCAACCTCATCCATTTATATCTTATTTGCAAATTATATCTTCTGCAAATTATATCTTATTTGCAAAGTTGTTGACTGAATAAGCTAGCTGGCATTTTCTTTGTTTTTAATATTTATTAATTCAAATGAGTAATCAGTAATTATTATGCACTCAAGTAACTGTTATGTACTCCTCATATATATATGTGTATATATATATATATATATTTTCATATTGAAAATATTTATATATAAACATAATAGTTTAATATAATTGATTTGAATAAATAGATTATTTTAAGGTGGAGTTTATTATGATTTTTTTTTATTTCAATTAAATTTAATTATAATATCAATAATTATTATAATTAATATTAATATTTTATTTATTTTAATATTAAAAAATAAAAATCATTTTTTTTTTTTATATATAAGGATGATAGATAAAAGTGTATAGGGCTACTTAGATCTTGGAATATATATACTCCAACTAAAACATTTCAATTGTAGATTCTACTCTAATCAATGTAATAATGTAATAATGCAAGATGCTTATTAATTTTCATAGTTATGCTTTAACTAAAACATTTCAAATTGATTTTCATAGTTATGCTTCAACTAAAACATTTCAAATTGAACAATGTATATTGTAGATTTTACTCTAATCAATGTCATAATGCAAAATGTCATAATGCAAGATGCTTATTAATTTTCGTGATAATTTCATTGAAAAGTTTTCTCCATATTAATTAAATAAGAAAAAAATGTATTCATGTGAATCTTAAATATTGTTAGTTTTATGTAAACATGTATAATAATAATACAACATCTACATCATAATACAACCATAATTATGTTAATTTAAATTTTAATCTTAAATGAATTTAAAACAATCAAGATAAACACAATTTAATTTAAATGTTAATGATATTAATGTTGATAAAATGAAGTAGAAGACCTTTACAGATTATTTGTTTTTAGAATAGTTTACAGATTATTTGAATCATCATAGTTTACAAATTATTTGTTTCATATGTTTTAGAATAGTTTACATATTATTTGATTCATCATAGTTTACAAATTATTTGTTTATGTAAATTGTTTCAAAATTGAAACTGTAAAAACATATAAAAAAAAAAGTAACAAACCAATTAAACTAGAAAACAAGAACTGTTACAATGACAATAAATACATATAAGAATCATAAATAAACAATTCTATTTGATAAATGTAAAAAAAACATCACACATTAAAATAAATAATATAGTTAATGACACTTTCATTATAACAAAACAAACACCACACATCCCTTTGCTTCATTCA
This sequence comes from Picea mariana, assembly GCA_032191745.1. Classification (NCBI taxonomy): domain Eukaryota; kingdom Viridiplantae; phylum Streptophyta; class Pinopsida; order Pinales; family Pinaceae; genus Picea; species Picea mariana. Next base: position 21,775 of record JASDQU010207243.1, read on the forward strand.
CAATCTAAAACTCAAATGTATTAGTATAGAGTAAAGCATACTAGAAAAAATATTAATGTTTTTCCTCTCCCATGTTGGTTTTGGAAGGAATTCGAATGTTTCATGGGTTTTAGGGATGCTTGGTTAGAAAACTCTATTAAATATGGAYTYTATCRTTGGTGTGTCAATCMTRCTACCAAAGAGATTAGGGMTTTACAWCTGAAMATTGCTTGGGRTATTTGCTTAGCACRGAATACCATAATATTCGAGAACAAAGTCATAATCCTAGTTCAATGCAYGATTCAAGGGTGGAATCTACTTTCATATTTCAAACAATGGAATGTCCAAAAGCTTCATTGAYAKGYRTTTGAAGAAGTATGATTGATYGATCAAAGCCTTGGGATTATKTTGATGGTGCCTCTCARGGTGAGCCYCCAATGGCAAGGGCAAGACACATTTTACATATTCATGAATCACATGTTATCAAATTCAAAGCACRAACTGATCRCATATCCAACAAGGTTGAATTGATGGCCCTAAAGCTTTTATTAACTCTTGCAATTGAATTTGGGGTTTCAAATMTACAAGTATTTGGTGATTCAYTTCTTGTTATTAATTGGATTAGGAGAGTGTTCACACTAAGAAACTTCAACATTCAACTTCTCTTTGAGTAAATTCTGAGTATTGTTAAGGGTTTCACTTCGGTCACCTTTACTCATACCCACAGAGAATCAAACCAAGGGGCACGTTCCCTATCTAAAGAAGGCCTCCAACTTCAATAAGGTGTAACACCCTGTTTCCCCCAGTCTGTAAAAATAATTATGTTGGCCAAGAACTATGGCAAACTCAAAGATGTGAATGTTTGATTTGACGACCCTTTACATAAAAGGTCGATGGATGAAAATTATATAATGAATATGTGTTGTATGACTGTTGAGAGGGGGATGTGCTAAAAGAGACCACGATGGCTAATGAGAGGTGGTGGAAGGGACTTGGAATGGTTGTGTTAACTTCCACCGAGCCAGTACCGTACTGGTTTATACTTTCTCACAAACCAAAGCAGCTCTCTGATCCTGGAATGGATTTCCCATCAGATTGGTAGGTGGGGAGGCTACTCAAGAGTTAATGAGGGGATGGGGGTGAACCGCCCATCCGTAACAGCCCTCAGACTTGACCACGGATGTCAGAATTCGTGCCACATGCAACCATGCAGACAGAAATTGGCAAGAAAGGAAATGTGGTAGGAGAGGAGAGCAATGCGCGTGACGGGGATCACAAAAGAGACTGGAGAAACCCTGGAAACGCAGGAAGTTCTGAATACTAGGAGAAGGAGAGTAACCTCCATCCTGGATTATTTTCCTGCATCAGGAGAAGGAGACTAACCTTTGTCCTTGATTTCTGTTGAGCTGGAAGTAGGAGACTGAACCTCAAAGCATCGTGGTCTAGCTCGAGGGTAGTTAGTGGTAAATCCGTTTGGAGTCATTGAGCCTACGGTTGGGTGGAAACAAGCACCCCTCTCAGCAGTTGCATCACGCCTGATAGATCTGATAAGTGTTTTATACCTTGTATTTTGAACTGAATATCATGAATACATGCTTATGTTTATATGCCCATAATAATTTCTGTGTAGAATGATTGCCTGGTGTGTTAGACTGGAAATAATGGATGCCTGGGCTTACATGCCATAGTCAGTTTCTATACAAAGGATTAAGGTTGGGGCATGAATTCGCTCCACTGAGAATCCTCTTGTTTTCTTAACTCTCGTAATGTTCCGGGAAGGCTCCTCAAGCGTACTCTTCCCCGGGGATTACCCCATAAACCTTGGAACCGTGTCGAACCTTTACCTAGAGAATCGACTAAGATTCAGGACGATTGCCCAAGAACCGTCTGAAGCTTCATGTGATCCGGGTCTGGAAACCTTATGCCAGGAAGGATATCTCTCTAAGGTCTCGGAGTCGTGGGAGTTTGAAGCCCCGAGAAGTTGAATTTCGTGATTCAATCTCATAAGGGATAATGAGCCCACTTATAGAAAGAGAGAATACCCTATCATTTGGTAAATGAATGGTCAGAATCCTTTTGGGAATACCTCAGATTTGTCGAGACTGATGGATCTAGAGAAGGAATGCAGGCATTAACACCTCAACCCTTTCAGCCTTCACACGTAGTGATTGGATCTCGGACCGTAGATCCAAGGATCTGATGGAGCCCTATTGACCGTCGATCTTAGACCTTGTATAGGCAGGAGAGTAGCATTTCACTGACTCACGAATTGGAGTGGTCAAGGGTAGGGATGCATGAACCCACGATTCGCGAGATCGTGACGTGATTGTGACCGTTGGATCCAAGGCACAGGAGAACCGTTGGATCAGAACTTTCGTGGTTATCGCCTATCGGGGGTTCGAAACTTGAGGGAGTTTCTTTTCGATTGTAGAAGTCGCGAAGTGTCGAGCGCCGAGGGATCGTGCAAACACGTGACCCATCCATAAGTGGGGACCGCATGGTTGACAGGTGGCGTAACAACAAGCGCCCAGAGAAAGGTGGGAATGGGTGACAGGTGATGGACACATGTCGTATGGGAAGGAGTAAACCCATTGTTGACTTATCGTATCTCGGGAACTTGCAAAGGAGGAGCATGAGGGCTCAACACTCCAACTTGCGAAGTCGCGAGATGCATGTAGTGCTAGTATTTAGCCTAGGAAGTGGGTGACCGGTGGTGGACACGTGTCACACTGGGAAAGAGTCAACCCACTGTTGACTTATTGTTGCTTGGGGTTTCATAGGATGAAGAAGCTGCACCTTGATCGCTAAGGCTGCGAAACGTCGAGAGCCGAGGTCTCGTGCGATGGGCAGCGACGACACAGCTCGTGAGCAGAGTATAGCGGGGTTGACAAGTGGCGTGTGTGCGTTGCTTTGGCAGATTCCACGCAACATTGACCTCTCACGTCTCGGGGATTGGCGAAGGAGGAGAACGAGAGCTCAACACCTCAATTGGCGAGGTTGCGAGTGGTGCTAGTGTTTGGCCTAGCCTACGGTTACATGTAGCAGGCGCCAGTAAGGAGGGAGCCATACCCGTATAGTATCTCGGGTATCGATGTTTGGAGAAAGGGGAGTTGAGAGTCTTGATTCCCGACTTGCGAGTTGCGAAAGGCGCTTGTACTAAGGCCAACTTGTG
>JASDQU010207246.1:4172-17454 GCA_032191745.1 Picea mariana
ACCACTTAAGCAATAATTGTGGACTTCATAAATTTTTGGGGTAAAATGAAGAGAGTAAGAAATTAGATAAAATCAGTGGATAAAAAAAAATATAAAGAAGAAATTAATTATTTTTAACTTTTGATAGTTTTAAAAGATGTTGAATTAATAATAAAAGGGAAAAGGGGTTAAATTGCAACTTTCGTTTTTAGCTCTAATAAAAAGGGGAAAGAGGGAAATTATAAGATTTAGGAAACTAGGGGATGGGGTAACATAAAAAGGGACAGAGGGGAACTTATGGTAAAAAGAAAGAGGTCAACTTAGTAAAGAATCTACTATTAAGAACCTTCTAAATTGAACTACATTAGCAACTTCATTTTAGGGAAAGTCTTTAAAACCTGTAAGGGAATCTAGGGACACCTAGGAGTAAATTTAGGAGTAACTCTAGGTGGGTGAGGGATTTAGACAATTTAATAAATTAAAGAAAATGATTATTGGAGGAATGTGGGGGATGAATGACACTTGTACGATGGAGAATTTTTAGAAGATTTTTATTTAAAAATTAAATTAAATGAGATTTAGGGAAAGATTGGAAGTGCTAAAACTCTATAAAAGAGAGGAAGGAAGAGGAAGAAAGGGGATCGGCTATTAGCATAGCGTTACGCTGTCGTATTAGTGACTTGACTGATTTACTTGTGGGGAGTTGGGATTTCCCAGCTTGGAGAGGAGTGGTAGCTCGGCCTTGCGAGGCAAGTTGGGAGCTAGACATACCATCTGGATAGTGTGTGGCCCCTTTGCTGCTCAGGGGGCTAAGGGGGAAGTAGAGTACCCCTAGCGTTGGCTGGGAGGTACCGGTGTAGTCTCGATGGTCGGCGAGTGGGAGCGGCATGGAGCGCGCAGACGTCATTCGAAGCGGGCGATAAGGCAACGGTATGATTTGTATTTAGTAGATTAGAATGAATTATGACTTATGTTGGGATCAGTATATCGATGTAAGTGGATTGATTGGCTATTTTTATTTATTTTCTCAACGATTACATTTGTAACTGCTGCAACTGCTTTTTTTATTTAAAATTCTCATGTGATACAGTATTATTGTTGCAAATCATGTACAATTTTATATTCTATAGGTTTCCTGGGTACGAATTACAACTAACAAGTTTGAAGAACCTCATGTTAATAAAAAATTTACCACTGTTACTTACCTCTGTTAATAAAGTTGCTTACCTTCGTTATTTGCGAGATAATAAATTTTTTTATTGTTGTTACTTACCTCTGTTAATAAATTTATTTACCTCTGTTATTTCAATAGATAAAGAAGAATTTGAATTCGTTCCTTGATGGGTGTAATGGAGAAATTGTTACTGTAAATTTGTTCTGGCAATTTGCCTTGTAAATTTGTTACTGAAGAAAACTCCTTTCTGGCCATTTCATTTTTGTAAATGGTTACAGTGAAATTGTTTTTGGAAATTTTTTTTTGGTAATTTGTTACTGAAATTTGGTTTTTGGCAAATTCGTTTCTGCATGCGCTTGGGTAATGGCAGTTAAACTCGGCACCTTCCTCTTGATGGAGTTTTGACCCTGAGCAATCATCGATTAAGGGTGATTGCAGCCTGTGTGCTCAACTTTGATTAATGGCAAATGACTCTGCCCTTCACTCATCCTTACATGCCTGTTTTCCTTTTGTTTTTCAGCTCGTCCCCTTCCCTGCATGGTGTTGGCGTTCCATCCTGCGTTTTACACCTCTGTTGCTGACTGTTTTGCTACAACAACATTTTGTTTGCCCTTTGGGAGTAATGTAATGGTTGATGGAATTGTTTGGATTNGGAGTGTGGTTCAGTCGACTTAGTCGTCCTCCTTGGGAACGAATGCCTTTAGCTTAAACCTGTGTTTTTTCTCTTGAAGGAACCTTATATTTATCTCTCGTGCAGTTCGGATTTGAGATTCTGTTTTGTTGTGGACTGGAGTCAGCCTTGTGCCTTACCCCCACCATTTTACAGTCTTGGTAACTTTACCATTACTCACTCTGTGAGTTCTCACCCTTTTGGATAGCCTGTTATGGGATTTTGTTACGCTTCCACTTTACCCTTAACTTTTACCACTCACAGTAATTCCCCCTTTACACCAGGTTGTGATGTCATAATTGCTCGACAGTGAAATTATCATGACGAAGTGACAATGCGGTGGGTAGTGGATTTCCATTGGTAAGTAGAAATGGCCCAAGCATTGAGGGGTGAATGTAGTCAGTTAATAATAATAATAATAATAATAACGGCAACTGTTAGGATTAACTCTACTCCCTATGTTACAAATTCTAAATTTTTATTTCAAAATGAATATTCTGCATTTTCAGTTTCTAAATTTTTATATTGAAATGAATATTTGAATCCACGTCAACCTTGGACAAAATCTTAGTTGCTCAACTCCTACTTAATTTGGCTCATCGAGATAAATGTGGAAGAATCTTAAATGGGGAAACTCTGTGTTGGTCATAGATTGGGTGAATGACTTGATTCAAACCAGTACTTAGACCACTTCATGCGTAATTTTAGTAGCAACAACTAGATGGCTGGTGTTAGACAACGGGTTAGGAACTTTCTAGTTTTATATTAACAGAGTTTCATTCTAAAATTGTTAAGGTTTTTAGATATGCTAATTGGTTCATGTAGTCGTACTATCGATTTTATTGGACTTGTAAAGTTTGCTGACAATTTTACTAATATTGATTAATGTCGATGGTTAATGCTAAATGGTAAAGTTTAGAGTTGTTATTATCAATCAATTTAGAAGGGATAATTTAATTACGGAATGATGTTAATGTTAAATAGTTCTTAGTTGTATTTAACAATTATTTAAAGACTCATTGAATTAGATGACCATCATAATGATATTGATTAATGTTGATGGACAATGTCGAAGTATAAATTTTAAAAGTTGTAAATTTTGATTAATCTAGCCTTCTTACTAATTAGACAAGCAGATTAGCATGTTTTTAGAATCACAAATTTAGTATTGACTTAATTGCTTCCCAAGTCACTTCGGATGGTACCTCGATGACCCGTTTTCTTTTTCCGACTGGCTCCATGGTTTTGCATAAATATTAATTGAGATGGTGCTTGAAGTTTATGATTCTAATATTGATTAAATTCTATTAGTCAATGAGATTGTGATGTTGGACAGTTATTTTGCTAGAATTTGTTGCATTTAATGCCTATTGATTAATGGTTAATTTATGATTCTGACCAGCTAGTTTAGAGTGTATTTAATGTTAATTATGTTATACTAAGTCGAAGTTACAACCTTCTTAGTGATGTCCATTTGATGTTGACTCGGTTAGTACCTTGAAGACAAATTGTGATTTAGAATTGTGCAAGTGGGCTGGCCTTAAGACTAAATTTAGATTATACCTTGAGGTCATTATGCACCTTAGACCTTCATTGCAGGGCTCGTAATGGAGGTTGGATTAAGCTGTGTTAATCACCGTACTTTCTCTATTAATTTCCATTGTCTTGTAAACTGATTAAAAGTACACCTCCCATGTAATACTGTAATAGTAGCGAGTAATTTAATGTGTTAATAATGATTCACTACCACATTTTGCCTTAATATAGATAACTTGTTGATTGCGATCTTGATGAGTATGTTTTTGTCTTTAGCTTAGTAGGCTTGGTTTGTTGGTGTCAGGAGAGATGTAGACACCTCCATGTTCCTTAGAACAGTCGCCATCCATGAGACCTTAAATGGTTAAAATCGATGGGAACCTGGGATTGAGCATTTCTTATGTGTCTTGGAGGTCCTAACCATTTCAGGGTAGGATGGGTGGGTAGTCAGTATTATTATTTGTCGGTTGATTGTTGTTCATTGCTTCCTGATGATTGAAGTGCGTCTCGGGTCATCATGTTGTTGTCACCATTGCATGTGACATGTTCATCGTTGCATTGTTGTGCAAAGTATAATGTATTCTTTCCCTTGTACACATGCACACACACAAAAAAAAAATATTGTACTTGTTTGAGAGGTTTGTCGCCGTAACGAGGAGGATCGTTACAATTGAGGCTACTGATAAAGCATTCCCTAAAGAAAGCATCGAACATGCACTCCATTCTGAAAATCAAGTGCTCAAATGTGGAAATAAAGTCTTCCACTATCCCAAATTGCTTTAACTTGGTCAAACAGCCTAAATGGTGGGTATTGGAGTCAAAGAAATCATAAAGTTTGGCCACAAACTATGTCCAAGCAACATACCCTTGGCATGCCTTCTTTTTCCATTGCCACCATTTCCATCATTCTGGATCTAAATATAGGACAACATAACAAATCTTGTCTATATCATTAGTAATTCCATGCAAAGAGAAATAATGTTGTATTTGCGTGACCCGACCTATGGGATCTAATCTGTCAAATTCACCTCAATTCTGGGCAGGAGGAGGTCTCAAGAAAAGTGGGTAGTATGAGGACCTTGGTAATGGGAAGAGTTGTGGTCATCCTGATTAGATGGTTGTTCAAAAGAGGAAGAGTTATGGAAATGGACCATGAAGTGTTCAAAGGTGGATTTGAGGCCTTTGAGGTCTTTGATGTGGGAAGATTATTCCTTGAGGATATGAAGATACAATTTTATTGAGATAATGTTTGTAGTGATATTATTGATTTATTCCTTATTCTTGTGGCTGTCAGCAATCAATTGATTGAGTTCTCTAGCTCTTGTGGTAGCCACTTGGAAAAAAGGGGCAAGTTATTGGTATAGGGGAAACAAAAGGGGTCTCAAGGGTTGGGTGGGACCACTGAGAAGAAGGGTGTCAAATGATAGGTACCACTACGATTAGGGAGAAAAGGTGGATCTAATGGGATAGGGGCCAAATAAGTGTGCCAGAGAAGGGTCGAGTCCACAAAAAAAGTTATGGTAAAAAATGATAGGTATCACTAGGATCAGGGAAATGAGAGGAACCCAGTGGAATAGGTCCCAAGAATACTACAGTGTTGGAATTCCCAATTTCTTAACAGGAAGAAATGTGTAGTAATTTTAGAATGTAAATGCAGAAGATACAATTGCATGACAATAGATCTTGTCTATTCTATTTTTGTTTCCACCCCAAGGGTTAGGGTATTCAAGGGTTCTACAAACAAGGGTTTTCTCTCTGCTATAACTCTCGGATATACGTGTGAGGTCCAACAGTAGTACTCAGCCCAATATCTTAGGGCACCAACTAAGGAGGCTAGACCGTGCCCTTATCCATACTACTTGACTACCCAGGTACAAGAGAGTATCTTCCCGAATGATTTTCTCGGTGGCACTATAGCATTCAAGCGACTGATCGATTTATCTATGGAGGGATTCAGGAAATCTAGGTCAATCTGTATACAGGTGTTGTCTGATGCGCTACCATTCGAAGTGGTACCAATAAGGGTTACAAGGGTGACCAATAGATTTGCTCTTAAGTTCCACTTGTATTTCCTGTGTGTATGAATCTCCGACTGTAGGTTTATGCATGTAATGACATATCTTTGTAGCTTTAAGACGTCAGAATATGTCTCTACCCCCCAAAAAAGTAACCCACAATTTTCTGCTGATGAAGGTGCTCTGATACCACTTGTAGTATTCCAGATATAAAATAGTATGGAAAAAATAAATAATTATCTAAAAAAGGAAGAGAAATAATGATATAAACAAAACAATACCACAATAATACCAGAATAATACCGGAATAACACCAGAAAGAGCACTTTGATTACTGAGAGAAATGTTCACTTGCCTCTTCAAGGGGGCAACCTCCAACGGAGAAGAGTAATATTACAATAATATCCAAGAAAAAAATTTCTCATACCCTCTACTTCTATTTATACTAAATCTATCTATCCAAAAGAACAATCTAGAGGAATATCCTTCAAGAAGCAGAATCTTCTATTAGGTCTTCTTACATTTGACTTATTCTTTCTTATTTCTAGCCCTTATTTATATTGTCCTTTATTACATGGAATCATATTATTATACCTACTTGAGGGGTTAGGGAGGTTAGGTCCCTAACAGGATATCATTTTTTACACTTTTATTGTCATCCCTCTTCAAGGCATTATTGTTTTCTTATCAACCATTAATTGGTGAAACTAATTATAGACCAAGACTACACCAAAGATAGTAGTTATAAGTTGTAAATGTTTATTTAGCTTATTACTATAATGCTTAAATTTGAATAGGTAGGATTAATATACCATATCTATCTCATTATTGACCTTATGTTCCAGGTCCTTGTTCCACTTTGACAACATATAAAAGAACAACTTGGGTGCCATATAACTTACCAATTAAATTAGTCATAGGGAAAAATATCTCCATATATTATCAAAGATCCACCCTTGTCGTGAATGTAATGTCCATTCTATCAATACACATTTTTAACGGTGACCTTTTATTATCCTCATATTATTATAATTTATTAAGGAATGTGATTCCTATCTCTATGAGTATTTATTCGAACAACTTATTTATGTAATCGAGGTAATATTAATTGGGTCAGTTCCCCATGACGTTGACATGATGGATATAGGGTTGGAGGTTTAATATGAATTCACCTTCTTTCATAGCACCATAAGTACTCATGATATGTACCAACCATTTGATTCCACCTTCCACCATTCACATGCAAGGCACTATGATTCCACTCAATGATGCAGTGGAGGTACACCTAGCGATGGGCTTGAGACTATCCTCCTCCTTGAGAACAAAAAACATTAATGAATTTTCCCTCATATTCACATTTATTTCATTTATTCGTTCTATCCTTGAACTTTGGTGAATTGAACTTTGAGATGATTTATAGGGAAAGATAAAACTCTATGTTGTAACAATGAATTAAATCTCTAGGTAACAACATTTATTTATTTCCTATGAATAAAATTAGTTGTTTGTTGTCTTTTACAGAACACATTCTATGTAGAGAAGGGTGTATCTTATGGAATATGTATATACATAATTCTACTTCCTTTTTCTCTGATAATCCTCCCCTAATCCTTAGAGGTATCCTTTATTATGGGGTTTTTCCCAAGTTCATGGATACCATTATTATCTATTGTTCAAACGAAAATATTTCTCTATGTATGAAAGAGTTATTTTATTACATTGTACTAGATTTACTTGGTAATATGTCCATCCTGTTCACCGAATCCGTGTGGCTGATATGATATGTTTACTTATTGATGAGGTTTAGTCAACTACATGTTGACTCAAAGTGTAGAAAGGATTTTTTGTTACTTATCCTTTCTAGTTTATTATTTGGGTTTTTGATCCTCAACGCATCTTTGTTAACCTCGATAATTAAATATAATTTGAATCCAAGTCCTGTAATTTCTCATACTTCTATTTATTTTGGTATCATAGTTCATATTTTAAAGTCACTCCGCCCATACCTCCAAGGTTTTTCCACAACACTAATGCATAAAATTTACTGTCGACTATATAAAATGTTTGGAATACATTATTAATGACTGGTTCTTTCTATATGCCAAAGAAACCTATCAGAATAAAAGGTTAACCTTCAAATTTCATGTGTCCTTCATTTCTAAATTGGAATTGGTCAAGGTTTAATTCAATATGGAACTCTTGCTTCACCTATTTATACATGACAATGGGTAAGCTCGTTGAAAATTGGATGTTAAATCCTCTTTTATTTTAATTTAAATTCCTCATCGCTCTAATCTTTATTTTTATTTTTCTTTTCTACAGATAGACCATGGAATCCAAGACTTAAGACCTTGCGGGTACCGACAAGGTACTTGGGTTCCACCAAAGGAAGATTATTCGAAAACATTGGTTTAAATTTCTATAGCTTATAAAAAATATTTTTCAATACATGGGTTTAATTTCTTTTATTGTAGGTTATATGAAATTTGATAAGGTTCCATCGTTTTATTAGATTAATAATCTTGGAATTTTTGTGTAACAAAAATTTTTCGATGTCAGATCTTAATTAAAAATCTTTCTTTGAAAACTTACCTATCAGGCTACCTAGATCCGTAATTTACATCTTGATAAAAAAAATTGTTATCAGTGAGGGAGTTGTATGTATTTAGAAATATATCATATTCACACCGTGCTCATACTCCATTCCGATAGGTCACAAATTTATAAAGGTTACCTTTCTATTATGGAAGTAATTCCATTTACCGGTATACACATTTCCCATTTACTGCTTCCTAAACTCGTATATGCTTAGATCGACAAAATTGAGAACACTGCATACAATGTTATTCTATTCAGGAGAAAAATATCAAGTCCTTTTTTGTCTTAATCTAATTGTAGGCTAAGAACTATTAATATATGAATTTTGTTAATAAATCTTTTTAACCCAGTAATTTTATTTTGTTTATAGGAATATTCTAATGTTTTATTTTATATGCATATTCACTATCTCTTAATACAATAGGGCATTTACAACACCTCTACTCATCACTGTCTAGGTTCTATAGCTTCTTAATATGGACATTTCATGAATTTAAACATTCAGAAACCACACTACATTTACATGATAGTTTCCAGAGTTGAATAATTCATGTAATTATAAAAAATGTATTTTTATCTCCTTTCCCATAATTATGGGAAAACAAAATGCATAACTTCAAAATAAGTGTAATGAAGGATATCTAATTAACCTCAAGTAGAATGCATGCATTTATATAAATTGATTTTGTAGCTACATGTGAATCAATATATATCATAGAAATTAAGATATATCTAATTTTGTAGCTCCATATTAGTAAATAAATCCAACGTACACCAATAAAACACATCTATATATATTAGGTATTGAAGCTACAAGAAATTCAATAATCCGACATAAGTGGAAATAATAAGATAAAGATATATATATGTAATAGTTATGATGGAATAGAAATGGAAAATCCACGTTCCACCGTACCGTAGATACAAAACATCCATGATTACTTGTTTTGATCACCCCTTAGCCCGACCATGACTCCATAAGGGAAAACAGAGCATCACCCCTTAGCTACCGTCTCCCTGAACAGTAAAAAAAAATCATTTTCCTAACACTAGTTGTGCTCATAACAACAAATAGTCATTTCCACTACATACTAATCAACATCCTACCTCCCACATATGGTGTATATATCCTTTTTCCATTTCCTAGGACTTTCGATCCATTTCCCTCCTTGGGAAATTCACAGCTTTACAAATCCTTGATTGTTAGGGGCTGTCAATGACAGAACTCAACTTATGACACTTGTAAAAATCATCTCTGAGTTATGTCAAACATGTTCCCCACTCATGGAGTCATATTCAACTATTTTTAACCTTGTTGTTCCACCTATTTTTCAACATTTAATTTATTAAAATATTTGTCTCATACATGTGCCCATAAAAAATGATAGTTGATAATTCAAATAGTTTCCCAACAATCATAAAATAATAATTACATACTTCTACAAATTCAAATCCAAATTTCCAAAAAATGAAATTTATTTTAAACACAATATTTTTTTTTTAAATATTTGAGGATGTCACATCTACCATTGAAATTTGCTTACAAGCTACCATATTAATTCTACTTTCCATTGGCTATCTTTTGGGTGGAATGTTTGTTGATTTTGGTGGATAGATATTGATTTTGTAACAATCATTTTCTATAGCCATAAAGCTTCCCTAATACTCTGTTGATAACTTAATTCATAAACCCTATTTCACCATCAAAGCTTGTGCTTAAGTATTAGAAACTTTTCTACATGTTTAGTACTTGATATTCCAATAAATATTTGATTACTTTGATGGTTAATTATGCAGTTAAAAATTATTTCCATTGCTGATATATATATTTGTTTTCTTCTGCAATATTAGGACAACAAGTTTCACTTGCTTGTCCCATTAATTATTTGGCTTGTATTAAAATCAATTGTCTCTTCTTGGGTAGGTTTAACATTATCTTGAAAGTACAAAACACTTTGGAAACCTCCCGTCATCAACAAGAATTGTTTCCAAGCCTATTTCCACTTCCAAACTTGACCTATAGGGGTTTCATTGGTCATTATACCATTTTCCTTCTCAATCCCCCTAGGGTCACCTAGATTCCCCCCTTGTCATGACTTATCAACACTAAATTGAGTGGAGTATCTATCTAATGTGATAGTGGGTAGTTACTCCCATATTTGTCTCACTTTTGTGGACTGGGTTGGGCTTTTCGCAACCTATAATATATGTGATAACATTTCCTTTGAGCACTTGGATTACCAAATGAAGGGCATGACAAATGATTTTTTCAAGGAATGTTTTATCATTGGCCTCAATGATGAAATCTGAGATCAAGTCATAATGGATCACCCATATACTTTGTTGGAAGAAACTAATCGTGCCAAGGAGGCACAACAAGTCATCTTAGCCAAGAGAAAAAAACCCACTTTTTTCCCCTCCCTAATCCCACCACCCCTCACCCTTAGTTCACTCCTCTCAAGGTCCAAAACTTAATTCAATCATAAATATTTGAATGCAAACTCAAGGGACTCTTCTATAATTGTGATGAGAAATACGTTTCAAGGAACAAGTGTAAAGAATACAAACTCTTTATGGCCATTTTAGAGGATGTTTCTAATGAATATGTTGAGGTCTCTCTTGAAGCCCATATACCAAAAACATACAATATTTTGTTGGTTTTCGATCCTCCCAAAGTTGAACCACTGATTTTGCTAAATGCTCTCACTAGTTTTTTTGCTCCCCGAACCCTCAAATTGATTGGTTACATTAAGCACCGTAAAGTCATCATCCTAGTTGATAGTGGAAGTACTCATAATTTCATTCATCGCCACCTTTCGCAAAAGGTCAATTTCTATATCCATGTTGTCAACAATTTTAAAATCAATATTTCCAATGGTGGTTCCATGAAATGTGGGGGGCGTTGTGAAAATACATGCCTACAAATTGATCACTACAACCTGAAATCTCACAGGTTTTCTATTGACATGGGTGGTTGTGAAATTGTGCTTAGTGTTGAATGGTTATGAAATCTTGGACCCATAACGATGGATTTTAATTATTTAACCATGCAATTACAACATGAAGAACAACAACATAATTTAAGGCATTATAGTATGGTCCCCGAAGATGATCAATTCCCACCACATGGAAAAGTTACTCAAAAAAGGTCATTCTAGAATCATTTTCGAACTCATTTCCATTCAAGCAATTGAAACACCCCCTGTACACCCTGACCTTCAAGATATACTTTCTCACCATCCCATTGTTTTCCAAACTCCCTAGGACCTCGCCCCCTCTTATGCAGACCATTACCATTCCATTCCTTTAATCTCGGGCAATCTTCCTCCTAATGTTCTCCCTTATTTTCATCCCTTTTCTCAAAAAAATGAAATAGAGAATTTTTTCCAAGAATTATTAGAAGTTGGTGTTATCCATCCCAGTACCATCCCCTATTCTTCCCTTGTTGTCATTCTCCTTTGTTGTTATCCATCCGTGCTCTTAACAAACTTACCATCAAGGAGATATTTCACATTGCTATCATATATGACCTTCTGGATCAACTCAGTGGGGCTCAATACTTTACCAAAATTGACCTTTGTTCAGGGTACCACCAAATGCATATGAAACAAGAAGACATTCTCAATACTGCATTTCACACTCATAAGGGTCACTACGAATTCTTGGTTATTCCATTTGGTCTCTCTAATTCCCCCTCTACTTTTCAAAGTCTCATGAATCATGTCTTTCATACCTTCCTCTTTCACTGTGTTTTAGTTTTATTTAATGATATTATCATCTATACTAAAATATGGACAACATATATTTCCCATGTACATCGAGCTCTCCAAGCACCAACGTTTCCTCAAACATTATAATTTTTCTTTTGTCACTTCTGAAGTTGAGTACTTGTGTCATATTATTGGAAAGGATAGTGTAAGGGTGGATCCCAAGAAAATTGAAGCTATGAAGAATTGGCCTCACCCTAAAAATATTAAAAGTATGTGTGGTTTCCTGGGTTTAATGGGATAAATTATCACAATTTTGTTCAAATTTATGGAAAAATTGTGTTTCCTCTCACAATTCTCCTTAAACAAAATAATGTGTGTGCTACGCGCGGTTTGTAAGACCCTAGGTTCGAGTTATCTTTGAAAAAAAAAACCACCAAACATTGGCCCTTTTGGAATCACCTGCTTGTGCATATGAGGTCTCACCCGAGGTATCTATTGGGACTGCAAGAACAAATTTTTTGTATTAGTGAGGGAATTGGAGGTGACTATTATATTCATTTTTCCTTATTAACTACTTAGTGACTCAGATTCATACAATCCTTTGATTTGAGTTTACCATGTAACTCATTACTATATCAGTCATGATTATTGCATAATGATTATGCATAACACATATCTAATCTAATAAGAATAAAAAATATCCATGAATAAGCATATAACATACATGTAACACAAGATTTAACATGGTTCACCCAAAACTAGGCTACATCCACAACAATCGACTTCTTTATTATGTGTTTGTCAATTTCTTCTGGCTTGCACACTGCACTTACAAATATATGCCATGGCTATCTTTATCCTCTCCTATCCTAGCCACTCTAAAGTGAAATCCTCTCTCTCTGTGTCATCTCTTACATTTAGAAATTGATTCTCTCCCTTCTCACACTATCCTATCAACCTTTTGATAGATGATAACTCTCAGCAGTTTGGAACAAAATCCACAAGACTACCCAAGAATACCCCATGGAGGCGCCCAAAATAACAACAACCAGAGAACCAACCAAACAACCCCTATTATCCCAACCCATTACATATTTATACATAAAATATAGGGCTTAAAACCCTACTTGGCTCTTCCCAAAAAAACCTATTACAAGGTATCACTACTCCATTTAACTAGTTGTTCAGATGCTTTCACTTTGTTTTCCATATGGCATGATGTTTTTCTTTTGTTATTCCTTCTTTTGCATATTCTTCCATACTTATCATGTTGCGATTTTATCCTTCCTTTTCACCCACTTTCCTCTCCTTCTTTATTCTTTTCTTTATTCCATTGCTCATTGTCATCCTAGATGCACCTCAGTTGTGCACTCCATACTCCTTCTTCTCTTGCGCACCTCTGCTACTTGGTTTTTCTATACTTAGGATTTTTTCCAAAATGATATCCCAAATTTTTTTGTCCAATAGGCCCCAAACACTCACCTGTGGCTCATCCCGAGCAACTAGGGCCTATTTCCATGTCTTCCATGCTGCAATGAAATTTTGGGAGGCTTCTGTCACACACCTTAAATTCCATTCAAGAAAAAAAACTATATATATA
>JASDQU010207246.1:17474-28541 GCA_032191745.1 Picea mariana
TATATATATATATATATATATATATATATATATATATATATATATATATATATATATATATATATATATATTCAACCATAATAGTCTAATGATTTCTCGTCGTCATAATTGTTGCTTATAAGTCTATAAATATATTTTATTCCTACCTTATGTTTTCCCTTGTCT
This sequence comes from Picea mariana, assembly GCA_032191745.1. Taxonomy (NCBI): domain Eukaryota; kingdom Viridiplantae; phylum Streptophyta; class Pinopsida; order Pinales; family Pinaceae; genus Picea; species Picea mariana. Next base: position 17,640 of record JASDQU010207246.1, read on the forward strand.
TCATTTATCATATGATAGTCTTACTATTTTTTCATCGTTTTATTATAATGAGAAAACCATCGAGGCTAAATGATTACACAAAAAGTCCTTTATAACTTCTCATAACTTATTATAGTATAATATACTATAAATAGTTGAACAACTTGATACTTAACCATATAGTTCTTCACTTTACATCATTCTTATAAAGGTTAACCTAAGTCTTATTCCACTAACACTGGGTACTTAATAACTTATATGTGATTGTTTTTACTAGGTTTCATAATCCACTTGTTATGTATATATTTGTTATTGTTGAGGACATGACCAACGCCATGTATTAGGGTCACATGAGCATTTTTTTGGTTGTTATAGCCTCGCACTATGACTATACGTTCTCCACTCGACACTATAATATTATTATTATAACCTTTTAATTGTTTCATACCATATATGAGTTAAATAATTTAGTGTACAAGTTTTGTATTGTATTTTCATGTTAAGGTAAGCTCATATACAAAATGAGTTTCATTATATATCATCCAAAGTATCTAAAATGGGATTCATTGTATCATCCATTGTATATCATATATTAAACTTGTTTCATTGTGTATCATCCAATGTATAACACTTGGCATACAAAAGGATGACTCATACTTAGTTTATTATGAATTTTTACGAGGGATTAACTCGTGTTATAGTACTGATTCTTAATTTAAATCCTTGCCAACTTTTCTTCTTTAAACAACGTGTCATACATAGAATTTAACATGCAGGTATCCTACATGTGCCACCTAGGGGGTTACCATATCGAGGATATTTTATAAACAATTATCCCAAGAAATGTATATGTGTAATTTTATTATTCTTACAAGTATTATGGTTTTCCTGTCGGATCCTTAACCGTCCTGACCTCTCCAGAAATTTGCTCATTTCACACTTTTCACTTTCATTTTCTCAACATTGCATTCATCCTAAGAGGTTTTTTCGAGAGGTTTTATATTTTTACCGTATCCTCCCATATCTTTGAGAGTTCTCGAGTTACGGTGTTTAAGGTTTGATTTTCCAGAACTCATTTTCGTTCACTGTGGAAATTACTTGCAAGAGTCCGGGAATTTGTAACTTCTATGGCTTGTGGTTGGTATTTTTATCGACTCTAAGGTTGGCGTCTCTAACTGGTAAAAATTCACAGAACCTCGTATACTCTTTCCGACTTCCTATAAACTAGAGCTTGCAACTTATTATCTTTTTAATGATTCCTGAAAAATTTTTAGGATGCCAGTTTACAGTCGGGTTTAAACGTTATTTTGTCAGCTATGCTTAGTGTGTCTCTATATCATTTCCCTTATGATATTCTTTGTATCTTGTTTTCTATACATATCTATCATGTAAAATTTGTGACTGTAAAATGAATTTGGGTCTCAGTGCATCTTGTTTGTGTTTAGCCTATTGTTCAAAGAGATTTTACTTGGACATTGAGGCTTATTGATCAAACCCAGAATTTTACGAATTCCATGCGTCAAGTTAACCCTTAATAGGAATTGATATAGGGTTTAAATTTTCTTCGTTTTACTTCTCTCATTCCAATCGATGATTAAAAAATTTCGAAAATTATTATACTCATCCTAAACTTAGTTAGTATTTTTTTTTAATATAATTGCATGTGTATCGTATTCGCACAGAGTATAGAAATTTCCTTTTGATTATATTTTGTAAGTGCACCATGATTTGAATCCCTGTTAAAACTTATTCTTAGGTATTTTTAACTAGTGATGGGCCTTGTTCAATGCTGCGAGGGGTACCCATCAATTATTCAATAACCCTCAACATTTAGATGCAGTTCAAAGGTGACAATAGGAGATACAAAAGCATTATGTACACCCATGGTAAGTTCATCTTTGTTTGTATATGTAAGTTGGATTTGTTTTTACTAATTAAAATTGTACATCATTATAACTTGTTTTGCTACTATTATGTAGGTGCCGAGGAGGTTGGTACCATGGAAACCCAAAAATACCCTTGCTTGGAAAGGTATTCGGGTTCCATCACTAATTTAATTTCAAGCCTGGTATTACAATATGTGACTGCTATGTTTATACATTATGTCGATCTAGTCGACCGAATAATTTTGTATATAATTATTCGTTTAATTCATGTGGCTTAGAATTGTTGTCTACGCATTTTGCGGTTCTATAATTTTATGTAACTTTGTTAACGTAGTATCGATTTCTTCTTGGATATACACAGTCATTACTTGTATCTTTGTTAAACTCTATTTACCTAGAATCGATTTCCTTTTTTGGAAATACACAATCATTACTTGTATCTATGTTAAAATCTATCCACTCAATATAGGTTTATTATTCGAATATAATTCATGTTTTAATAGCTAGGTTTTACTCATGATTTTTATTCGGTTTTCTACTGGGAATACAACTTTGTTGGTAGATCTAGGAATATAATGACTATTTGTTTCTTTCAACAATATTTGTGTATGGAACTATGGTATGAATTTATTTTCTCGTAAAATAACTTATATCTAATATTGTTATGAATCATTTATGATTTAAAATAATTCATAACCAAAAATATTTTGGTCACAGTAATGCACAATAATACACAATAATCATTCAGATCAATATACTCATAATAAAGAAGTAAAACCTCGAACTTGGGGAAACCACATGTTGAAGACTTTGTTCCTCCCAATCATATACTAGAGTCTATGTCAACCTCTGTCACACTCGAGCTGAGTTTGGAATCTGAGGGGTTGCCTACATCGCATCTTGCAGAATTCTTAGTACCATATTGTTGTGTGTAATATTAGAAAATAGTTGTGTTAATTCAATTCAATGCATATCCTCCTCAAGTTGTCAGTTCACATCCTAGGAATGGAATCCCATTCCTTTTTCATGACTTATTTTTATTTTTCCTAGGACTTGTGACACTTGTCTTGAGCCTCCTACACACTGACCACCTGTCAGATTCAATTCTACACATGTTCTCAAATTCTCTTATAAATGTGGAATGTGTCTTTTTAAAGTTGAGTTAACTCCACCACTTGTCTCAGTCTGCTACCACTTGTCCAAGATATTTGTATTCCTAAATCCTTGTTTAACAGTTGCTTCAATGTGTGCCCCTTTTTTCACATGTGTTTATTTTCATAAAATAATAAGGTTTTACAATTCATATTTGGTCAATCAACCAAATTTTCTTTTGGAAAAATAATTAAAATTCTAAAATAAAAAAAATAATATTAATTGTCAAAGTTTCAAGTCATGGGTTGTCACATACACCCTCCCTATAACTTAAAACCATCCTCGGTGTTAACTAGTTTCCATCAGTACCGTTCTAGAAAAGAAATGGATATGCTTCCCACATATTACATTCCATTTCCCAAGCAGCCTCTTTTGGAATAAGGTTCTTCAATTGCACCTTTACCCGTCCTATGACTCGATTCCAGAGTGTAAGTTCCCTCTTGTTAATAATATGATCTGAATCTACTGGGAACTCACCAATGGGTTCCACCTGTATCATTTTCCAATCAAAAACATGAGTAGATTCATGTATATACGTTTTAGATAAGTGAAACACATCATGTAATTTTATCGTAGATGGAAGTGCAAGCTGATAAGATACATGTCCTATTCGAGCAAGTATCTTGAATGGACCACAATATCTAGGTGATAACTTAGTATACCTGTCTAGTCGTAAAAAACTCTTCTTAGGTTTAACTCTAATATACAAATGATCTCCAACATTGAACTCTCTTAGAGTTATTTTTGCATGAGCAAAACCCTTTTTCTTGTCGTGAGCTACTTTTAGGTTCTGCTATACCCACTTCACTGTTAGTTCCATGTATTTTAACATATATGGTCCTATCATCAATCCATTAACATGATTACTCCATGAAACAGGTCTATTAAATTTCCTGCCATATAAAATTTCAAAAGGACTAAGCTTTCTTGAATCTTGATAATGATTATCATAAGCAAACTCAACTAAGTACAAATATTATTCTCATTTACCAAGTCTGTCCATAACATACATTCTAAACATGTCTTCAAGAATATCATTAGTTCTTTCATTTTTCCCATCCATATCCAAATGAAAAGAAGTACTGAAGTTCAATTGGGTATATGACCCTTTAAATAAAGCCTTCCAAAAATTTCCTATAAACTTAACATCTCTATTAGATATTATAACTTTAGGGATTCCATGTAACCTAAATATTTCCTTCATGAATATTTATGATATATTAATAGATTTTTAGGTTTATTTCACAAGTATGAAGTGTGCTTCCTTACTTAATTTATCAACCAAAACCATAATTGAATCATTTTGTATACTACTTCTAGAAAATCTGGTAATAAAATCCATACTTATCACTTCCCAGTTCCATTCTGGAATGGGTAAAGGCTATACTAGCCTATTTGGATGTTGGTGATCAACCTTAAATTGTTGACACTCTAAGCATCTAGATACATATTCTGTTGTTTCATCTTTCATATTTGGCCTATAGAATTTCTTTCTTAACATAGTAATGATTTTCTGGTAACCTGGGTGTCCAGAATATGGTTTCTTATGCAACTCATCTAAAACTAGTATCTTAATTTCTTTAGATTCTAGTACATATAATTTGTTTGCATACATTAAAAATCCACGTTTTGAGAATCTAAAATCCGATTATTTTGTTCCTGCTAGATTATCAACAATTTTTAACTTAATATTTTGATATTCTAGGTCTTTTTCAGTTGCAAACCTCATTGATATTTCTTCTAAATTTGTTTCATAGTTACTTCTACTAACTATATAAATAAGGTTTGCAAGTCTACTTAATTCATCTTCCACTTTATTTTTCCTTCCCTTAATGTTTTTTATCTCAAAATCGTACTCGCTTAAGAAGGATAACCACCTTGATTGGCAGACATTTAAATTATGTTTATCCAGAAGATGTTTTCAAGTGATGTTATGCATAAATAGTAAGAATGTTTGGCCTACCGGATAATCCTGCCACATTTTTAATGCACGCACTATTGTAGTTAATTCCTAGTCACATGTTACGTAATTTTCTTCATGGTTATTTACTTTCGGAGATTCATAAGCTATTACACGGTTTTTTTGGATTAACACTCATTCAAGCCCTTCGTGGAATGCATCTGTACATACTAGACAATATTTATCTAGGTTTTCCAATTTTAATATAAGAGTTGTAGTTATGAGTTGTTTTAATTTATTACAACTCTCTTGACATCCTCAGACAAGATGAACTTAGTTCCTTTCTTTTACAATGATGTTATAGGATATGAAATCTTGGAAAACCCTTTTATAAACTTTAAGTATTAGCCAATTATACCCATAAAGGATATTATATTTGAAACATCCTTAGGTTCATGCTAATTCATTATAGCCTTTATTTTATCTGGGTTAACTATTATACCTTGTTTGGAAATTACATGTCCCAGATACTAAATTTTGTCTTTATAAAACACATACTTACTTAGTTTTTCATATAATTTATGTTCTCTTAGTATCTATAATATTATTCTTAAATTTTCTTCATGCCCCTTTTCATCCTTTGAATAGATGAGTATATCACTTATAAAGAAGATCACAAATTTATCTATACATTTACTCAATTTATTTTTCATTAAGCACATGAATGAGGTTGGGGCATTAGTCATCCCAAAAGGTATTACAACAAATTTGTAATGTCCGTACCTTGTTCTAAATGTTGTTTTATAAATATCCTCATCCTTTATCCTAACTTGATGGTAACCAAAACATAAATCAATATTATAAAAGATTGTAGCTCCCCATACTTGATCAAACATATCATCAATACAAGGTAATGGATATCTATTTTTAATAGTCATTTTATTAAGCTTCCTATAATCAATATAGAGACATAATTTCCCATAGTTATTTCTAACAAAAATGATTGGTTCCCCCCATGGAGACACACTTGATCAGATATATTCTTTATCTATCAATTCTTGCAATTGAAGTTTTAGTTCATTTAACTCTAGGATATTAATCCTATAAGGATCCTTAGAAGTAGGTACTTCTCCAGGTATCAAGTCTATGGAAAAAGATATTTCTCTCCTAGGAGGTAGTTCAGGAATATCCCGAAATACATCCTGAAATTCTTGCAATACTAGAAAGTTATCTGACTCATTATTACTTCCCTCTTTTTCATTATAATTCATGTGTATATAAAGTAGTTTACACCCTTTTCAAATACATCTTTTAACTTGTAAGGTTGTTATTTCTCTAATACTAATAGGTCTTGATACTCCTTTAATGTTTATAATGTTACCTCTCTCATATACACAAGTAAATGTTTGATTATAACAATCTAAGACCACTTTAAAATTTTCCAACCAATCCATACCAATTAGTACATCATAATATCCTAATGGTAATATGTTTAAGTCTATCTGTGTTATTAATTCATTCATACCAAGTTCACAATTTTTAGCATCTATAATTCTTCTTTAAGTTCATGTAGCTAACTGTACTAACCAGGACTTTTCAAACTTTTTCTTATGTAACTTATAGATTTGTATAGCTCTTGGTGAAATATAACTTAAACTAACACTTGGATCAATTAAAACAATAATTCGTTGGTTATGTATCTCACCTTCAATTTCTACCATTGAAGTCTAATGATTTGCATGTCGATTTTCCAATGTTGCGCTCATTTTTGTTGTAGACCTTTCCAACTCACTAATTGTAGTTGATTCCTATATTGTTTGCGCATTGTTATTTTCCTTCTTTCTTAGAGGACAATATTTATAGTAATGTGCACCACTGCATTCCCAACATTTTACTATTTCTTTTTGAGCAGTTTCTTTATTGAAGAAGGATGGTGGTTTGATATTCTTATTTTCATACTGATTGAAAGGTTTACTATTTCTGAATTTATTACCTCCTTGAAATATTTTATCAACATTTCTATTAGAGTACAATCCCCCTTTCTTCTTAGGGTCAAACCTCTCAACCTTTTTCAAATTCCAATTATTAGAATTCTCATTTCTATTTGTATACTTCTCAAAACAAAGTTTATATTTCCTCGTGGTTTCTTCCAATGTTTTTGGGTTATCAAACTCAATTAGGTATTTATAAGAGCTAGGTAGGAGACTAAAAAATGGTTGAATATTTGGTTTTTCATCCACAATAGAAGGCACATAACGCAACAAACTCAAAAACTTACTACATAAATATTTCATTGTAATATTTCCCAGTTTTAGTTCATAGAACTCCTTGGCTTTACCCTCATAATATTGTTCATAGGTATTGTTTCTTAAAATATATCTTAAAGGTTTTCCAGCTGATTTTCATTTCCTTAATAATTTTGACTCTCTTTATATCCTTCCAACATATATCTTCTTTTTTTGTCAGATTATAGATAACCATCCAAGATTTAATATCACTTGAGTAATTATAAATTTGAAAGTATTTTTTCATACTAGAGAGTCATGCCTCTGCTTCCTCACCAATATCCACTTCTCCATTGAAGTTTGGTGGTTTAATCTTCTTAAATTCTCCCATGAATTCATCATGTTGTTTAGGTTTTTTTTTTGGTTCTTTGTTTACGACTAGAATTAATTTCAATAGACATTTTAATATCTTTTGTATCCTTATATACTGACTCTATCTCAGATTCAAAATACTCCAATTTTGTGATGACCCCTTCGTTACGACTACAAGTGAAGCATAAGTGCATTTTTTTTTTTTAGACAAGAAGGCAATGATGACAACAGTTTAACCACACCACTGACAACGAATGCAAGCATGCAGTCTAGGCAACATGAAACTAAGACTCCACGCCCCGACGTAAGAGAAATTGGGTGAAACGTGCATAGAGAAACAAGGGAAACAACTACCCTCTAGACACAACATGACCATGCCTACCAGCTAAGGGAAAACATCCCCTCCTTACACCACGGCCTTGACAAACAAAGACTAGAACCTCAAGGCATGCAACCACATGCATGAAGGTGTTCAACCCAAGCGCCAATAACAACTAACAATGATCAACCACATTCACATAGAAAGAACAGACTCTGGCCAATTTATCAATGCCTTTAACCACTAGGGCACGCAATGATTCCCTCGTCATGTTGTCAGCAGGTGATAGGTGTGACAAAGTTTCTTGGGAAATAAACAAAATAAAATAATAAAACAAGAACATTGATATAATACAATAATCATTAAAACTTTTTAAGGAAAGATGATCAACCATAAGTTATAGTAAAAACATAAACCTTAATAAGAGTAAGAGTTCTAAAATTTGGTAGAAATTAAATGGAATCAAAGCAATAAATTGTCCATATTCATGATACCGTAAACATATAAAAAAACAACTTATCTTCAAATGTTTCAATTGTAACCTACAACATAAGTCCTATTCATAGTCACATGATTAACAACATTATAACAAAGCTCTTAATAATGTAACATTATTAACTAGAATAAAAGAAAAGAAAAGATCCTTACCTTTTAAAATGATGGATAAAAATATAAATTAACTGACAAGTAACCTAGTACTTGTCACCGACAAGTAAAATTTCAGACAATATAATCGCTATCATTAATTATAAGTTGTCGTCCTTTCAAGCTAGAAAAATATAATGAATCACTATCTACGGATGCAGATAGGATCTGTATAATAAATGGAATATCAAACAATCTATATAATAAATCGCCATCCCTAGGTTCTACAACGAGGCGATATCTATGTCAAGGTAGTCTGCATTCAATCGGTGGTTTCATACGATTGGTTGTCTAGAAGTTAGTTTCGACTTCCTTGCTACCAAGAATTAATGAATTTACAATTAATTGATATTCAATTAAACATTGCTGCCTGTTAATAGGGATTAACCCAAGACTGTTTAATTCTACAACTGTAGCGCTAACAAAAGGAGATTGCTATCGTAAGTCGCTATAAATGAATTCGCTTCCTTGCACAACATTACTGCGCTTAAAATTGATGACCAAGCGATGGGTAAATTCCACCATTAATTCCTGTCAACATCTATTGATTTAGATGTCGCAGGATCTAAATTCTACCAAAAAAAAAAAAAAATGTGCACTGAAACACTACCAAGGTAAAAGATGAACCAATAGCGTGCTGGCAATAAAAACGCCACAAATGATATTAATATAGAGTTGCAGGTAATATTAATATCAAGGACAAAGTTAAATGTAAGGGGTCTAATGGTCAACGTACTTTAAATGATATTTATGCCGTGGCATTGGAATATTGAATTGGAGTTAATTGCTTCAACAAAAAGAAAGTAAAGACAAAGAACATGTAATAAAATGTTTCCCTTAATATTTCGCTGGGTAATTTAAACGTCTGGGTAAAAAAAAATCCATACAAAATGGGTGATAGAAGACCTATTATGGAAGGGCTTCCCTTTTTAAAACATAGGCTAAGTAAACACGCTAAATAAAATGCCATAGAAATCATTGTACACAAGGACCAGAAAGGAAATCACTAATACTCATTTTTGGAGGTTCGTCAAGGTAATAACGTTGCCACATAGCCAAGGGAAACCTAAATTCGTTGTTAGGTGATTATGAAATGGTCGTTACAATTCCATTAAGACAAGGTTGTCTATAACATACATCAAGGCTCATGGGGTTATAGTTGTGAAACCGTATAGATATGGTAACACGGTTTTAAGGATGGAAAAAAAAGCAGAGGATATATAAAATCGATGGCAGGGTTTATCATAAGACAAGGCTCAGTTACAGGATGAAATTGATGTGTACAAGACATCGCCGGGTTTACCATTGAGTCGCTTCCCAAGGAGATTATCTAAGAAGTAAAAATAAATAAAATCGCAGCCCAGGTAATAAATCTCAACATTACACCAGTCAAGAAAATGCTTCCATTACACCGTGAAGATGCCAAGAAAATGAATTTGAGGTTAGGTAAAATGCCCCCAAAAATATGAACTGAAATCTGGACAATGTTTAGGAGAAAAATTGTGGTAATAAATGTGTAATACTTCAACCCTTACATAGTAAATGAAAATTCGACCATACACACAAAACACACAGATTACATTCCCCATCAATTATTAGATCGTTGGGGAATTTGCAGACCACAAGCATAAAAATAACGCCAAGATTGGGCCTTCAAACTCAGAGGTTATCAATCAAGGAAAAACAAGGATAATCCTTTAAGGAAATGCAAGGGTTTTCAGAGTCCAAGCAATCAGACGCAGAGGTACTCACTCATCAAAAGGCGCAATGACCATCAATCAACCAAGAATAATCAACAGGGGTGGACGATTGGGAAGAAACATCCTTTGCTCCTCATCCTCGCACAAAAATTCAAGGCATTAGGTTCTATAGGTCTATTAACACTCAAGTGACAACCGTCGATCAATTGCCTAGGCGAGAACTGATGAGCTATGGATGAAGGTGAAGTAAGAAGTGGAAACTCATAAAAAAAACAATAAAAAACATAGAACGATCATGACATGTAGGGTTCAGAAGCCAAGGGAATCAATCAACAATGAGCTTAAGGTTATGGGGGAAATTCAGTCATCATTTAAAATGATAATTCAATCATTTTCTTTACCCAATTAAACATACAGAACTAAAATCGTAAAGTATACTAATAATCTACCGTGCATAAATAAATGAATCATATGTTAAGAACCAAATATCAATATAGCATAGAAAAACCTCAAAAAAAGTACTCAATGCCTTGAAAAAGAGATAATTTCAGATAATAAGCCTCTTCGAGGGGAAAACCTCCTTTTACCCCACTTAAATGTTCAAGTACAAGATGATTCAAAATGAAAATGTATCCTTGGTATATATAGGAGACTAGGAGGTATAATTACAACTAATGGCCTAAAGATGACATAAATAAAATAACATTACTAATATAATATGCCC
>JASDQU010207248.1:4536-15911 GCA_032191745.1 Picea mariana
TGGTTAGACAGGTAAGAGATTCTATCCACTGTCTTTCTCCGCATCTCAAAAGATACCAGTCTGAGGTATGGAATTTAATGAATAAATTTTCTGCTTTCAATATAAATTCTATTCCTAGATTGAATAACTCTGAAGCAGATTTATTAGCTAATGTAGCTTCTAAACTTCTTCCTGCAGAAGGATTGTCCCCAGACGCATTCTTAGTTGAGCTGCTGTTTCGACCATCCATTCCCGACAACATCACGAACTGGAGATTATTTGACAACGATCAGCATATTATTAACTTTCTGCACATGGAAGAAACCTTTCAAGGAGCGGTGATAGACGAAGACATGCACAACGACAATTTGCGCAATTTCACGATAATACCAGATCCGAAAAATCCTGAATCTTCATCGGATATGGTAAACTCGATCCCTAAATCTGTAGTTAGACTAGAGAAGTTTTATGATTTTCAAGATAAATTTAAAAAGACGGTCAATTGTAAAACCAATAGTTCCTTGTTATCTTATGAAAAAGTAAACTTAGGAACTAATGAAAATCCTTAGTGCATTAATCTAGGGTTGGCATGTTCTCAACAAGAAAAAGTTTCATTCATTAAATTGTTCAAAGAATTCAAAGATGTCTTTGCATGGACGTATGATGACCTTAAAACTTTCGACCCTAACATCATACAACATGTCATCCCTATGAAGCCCCAAACCTTACACTTTCAACAAAAACTGAGGAAGATGCACCCCAAACTCGAACCGACCGTTCAAAAAGAATTGAATAAACTCCTAAATGATAAGATAATTTTTCCTGTTAGGCACACTCAATGGGTTTCTAACCTCGTCCCAGTCTGGAAGAAAAATGGGGAAATTCGACTCTGCGTCGATTTTCGAAACCTTAATAGAGCGTCTGATAAAGACAACTACCTGTCCCGCCCATGGAACAGATCCTTCAACAGGTATCTGGTTCTGAGAGGCTATCTTTACTGGATGGTTTCTTGAGATACAACCAAGTCCTGATGTCTTCGCCAGACCAACTAAAAACTACCTTCCGTACCCCGTGGGGCACTTATGCTTATCGCAAAATGCCCTTTGGATTGATTAATGTTGGAGCCACCTTTTAGAGAGAAATGGAAATTACTTTCCAAGGCTTAATCAATCAGTCCGTCATAGTTTACTTATATGATGTGACTGTATTTTCTAAAAACAAAAACGATCATCTAGCTCACTTACGAGCCGTCCTACTTCGATGTCGCAAATACAGCATATCCTTGAATCCCAAAAAATCCATCTTTGCAGTAGAACAGGGTAAACTCTTAGGATTCATTTTCTCTAGTGAAGGGATGATTATTGACCCCAAAAGGACACAAGTCATTGCAAAACTTCCCCCTCCTACATCCAAAAAATATATGCAGTGTTTCTTAGGCTAGATTAACTTTGTGAGAAGATTCATCCCTAGCTTCTTCGAAACGGTCAGGCCTTTACAGAATTTGATTAAGAAAGACAACCAATATCACTGGGGACCCCTAGAAAATCAAGCTTTTAATGCTATAAAGAAGGCTATAATAGACGCTCCGTCTCTCATGAGCCCAGATTTTTCTCAAGACTTTACACTCTACACTTTTGCTTCTGATCGTTCCTATGTCGTCGTCCTAACCCAAAAGAATTCCGAGAACAATGAAGTACCCATTGCGTTTATGATCTTTGCTTTCAAAGGTGCTGAACTTAATTACCCAGTGGTAGATCGACAAGCCTACGCTATTTTCAAAGCAGTTAAGCACTTCCGGTCCTATCTTTTGAAGTCAAGGATGAAAGTTATTGTCCCCTACCCAACCGTAAGGAACCTGTTAGTGCAGAAGGAACTAGGAGAAAAGAGGGCCAACTGGGTCACCTCCTTGCAGGAGTATGACTTAGAAATCACCCCATCTCAGATAGTGAGAGGCCAAGGGTTATGCAAGTTAGTTGTTGATTTAGCAGCAGGACAGCAAGAAGAAAATGATACGTCAAACCTAGGGCAAAGCGATCAAAGTTTAATCTGTTGCACACAAAGCCCAGTCAGTCCTTGGTACGATGATATAAGATTCTGTCTTGAACATGGGTCAGCCCCCCATCACCTAGACCCTACTAAAAGAAGAGCGTTGAGATTAAAGTCTGCCTCCTTTCATCTGGTTAATGGTATTCTGTTTCACCAGAGTTTTGACGGCATACTAATGTGTTGTCTTGAAAAAGACGAAGCAGAAAAAGTCTTGCTCGAGTTGCATGTAGGAGAAGCTGGTGGTCATTTTGGTGGTGACACCATTGCTCATAAGGTTTTAAGATTTGGTTATTACTGGCCCACGCTTTTTAGAGATGCCCATGCCTTGTTTCGTAAATGTATCATCTGTCAGAAAGCATCAGGGCGGTTACAAAAACTAGCCTTTCCTTTGCAGCCTGTTACAGTAGATTCTCCTTTTCAGCAGTGGGGCCTTGATATCATAGGTCCAATAAACCCTCCATCCTCGCAACAGTACAAGTTTATTGTGACAGCCACAGATTACTTTACTCGATGGTCTGAAGCTGCTGCATTAAGAACTGTCAACACCAGTCAAGTAATTGCCTTTCTAAATTTGAATATTATCACCTGCTTCGGTATCCCTGACTGTTTAGTTTTCAACAATGCTTCTTACTTTTCCTCTCTTGAGATGAGCGAATTCTCTTTGGAAAAAGGAATTAAGATAAATTTTTCTACTAGCTATTACCCCCAGGGAAACAGATTGGCAGAATCGACAAATAAGAACTTAATCAAAATCATCAAGAGAACAGTGGTTGAAAATCACAAAAATTGGCACAATGCATTGCTAAACATGCTGTGGGTGGATAGTGTAACGCCAAAAGCTACTATAGGTAACTCCCCCTTTTTTCTCGTATATGGCAGAGAATCAATTATGCCACCTCACATTCTTCTTCCTTCATTACAGTTGTCACAGAAAGTTCAAGAAGAATATTTTCCCCCTTTAGAAAACCGAATTAACACTTTGATGAAGCTAGAAGAAGTAAGAGCCCAAGCTAAACGAAAGCTAGATCCACATCAACAATTGGTTAAAAGCTGGTTCGATTCTAATTTTGCTTCTGATAGGATTTTTGAAGTAGGCGATCTCGTCTTGAAGTGGGACAAACCACACGAGGGAAAGGGAGAGCACACAAAATTTCAAAACTTATGGCTTGGACCGTTTTTAATTGCTGAAAAGTTGGGTCCCAGTTCTTTTCAATCGCAGAATCTTGAAGGGCAACTTGACACCTACCCGGTGAATGGCCAAGCCCTGAAGAGATACTTTGCTTGATAAATACCCTTATATATTATGTATATATTTTTCTTTTGTTTGCTTTTTCGTTTGCTTTTTTTTATTTATTTATCAGTTTGTGTACACATACCTGTACATTGAGCTATTCAGATAAAGACAATAGAAATTTCCTTCGCTGAAATAACTTCTGAGAAATTTGTACAAACATCAATGTCATATTTTTGGAATTTATATCTATGTTGGAAAAGTCTGTTGTTTGAAAGAAGATCACTGATTTCAATTTCTAAGAAAAGCTTGTCATGATCATCTGTTATCTTTTTACACTGTCCCTATTCCATAAAGGAATGACTCAGAAGATGTCTCCCTACTTAGGAAGTTGTTTTTGTAAAAAACATCTTTGGATCTAAATAAAGGACAGTTCTAAAAAATTATGATGAGGTCTAAAAAATATGTTAAAATATCATGATTTTCAGCGTCACCCCACTAGACTATATATCTATAAATAACAAAACAAAATAAATTATTAATAAGAGCTGTGGGAAGTGCTTGTAAAACCGTCGGGATGCTGAACAGGTCTGCTAGCAGCGGGCAAATGCATGCTTGGTGCCAAGACAACTTCGTCGGGGTACTGAACAGGCCCGCTGGCAGCGAAGAAATGTCGGGTTTATGAAAATTTGCGAAAAAGAAACCTCTTTAATGTCCTTTATTCTGATCCAGAACTTCTTGGCAGGATACAAATGTCAGAGTGGGTTAAATGGAAACCCTGTCGAGGCTATGGACGCCTGCTGGAAGCAGTGGCTATGCCAACAGTATTGGAGATTTTATCTTTAATATCGTGACTTGCTAATCTTAAGACTGTTATCATTTTTCATCTTTTGAAACACTACTGGAATAATTGGTTAATGATGATGTTTATACGATTTTCTAGTTGTTATTTTTGAGTTGGGATTATCTTTGCTGTCCTAATCTGAATTTGTTCCTTTTGGCAGAGATAACTGCTTCTACCAGTGTGTCACCATTGTTGGCAGCCAATCCGCATTTTTCCACAATCTTACAAGCTGCCTACACCAATGTTTTGCAAACATCAATTTTTCGTCGCAATTTTCAAATAAACGACATTTTTATTTTTGTGACATTTGCACATTTACCTTCGTTTATGTTTTCACGACTGTAAGTGTGAAAACTTAGTCTTTCGAAGTCGCATTGAAATCATTATTTGAACTATCGTTATCCTTGTCAACATGCCTATTGCACTTACATTACACTTATCATTATGCAGCTGGAAAAACTTTCGAATTGTACTCATTGGACATTCTTGTATTTGGTTTGTAATGCATTGGCATTTGGATTTGCATTTTATTTGACCTACTTGACTATTGGTTTTATGAAAATACATAGGTGTTATGGTTAAATCTTTCATATATATCTTTTAATATGATACCTATGTTCGTATTTTCATAACTATTGGCATGTTGATTATATGAAGACCTATTGGCACATTGGTTAAACTATTGATATGAGCTGATACATTGGCGCATGGTTAAACATTTGGTATTGGTTTCAAATTATATGTTGATGGTTTAAAACTATGGCATAACGTTGATTATACGTGTTGGTTTATACACTTACCACTGATTTCATTGGTCAGCCAAGTGATATGATTGTTGAACCATATTATAATGGGTTGAACAACTATGAAAGCCGGCGGTTGTACTATGGCAATAACTATTATGCATGGCAGAGATAAGCTCCACCAACTTTGCACGATGACATTAATGTCTATCCCTTATCCCTGTTTCGTTTCTGTTAGCCCTGGTAACCCTTCATGCACTCTGCTCCTGTGTATGCTATGACCCAAACCCTAGCTCGTTCACCGTGTGCTCGGCTTCATGGCACCGGTGGTACGAATCGAACCAAACGGCATCCAAGCCTTGCTGTTATTTGACAATGCCCGGAAAGATTTGGAGGATAACGATTGGCTCACCTTCATACAACGATTCGAGGGTTTTAATCTCTGTGTTGCACAACAGTTCGCTTTGACTTTCGATGGCTGTAAATCCAAGGTAGGCGAAATACAGTCGGAAATCGATGAGAAGTTTATTAGTTCTGCTACAGGGCTACCCTCCTCGGGACAACGCTGGTTCAAAATTCGAAAGTGGAAGAGGTTCCATGGCCACTACTGTTCGTCTCCCGAAAGGTCACCTCTTGTGACAGAGGTATGCCCATCTCTGCACTGAAAACTCGATGGCATGATCTTTTCATAATAGTCAAACAGTTCATGACCTGTGAAGGTCGATATGGACTCGTGTTTCTCTACCACCTGCGTTTGTTAATGAATTTTATGGGATACCCATTGAATATGCCCTTTTACTTTCAGCGTAGCCTATATAAAATGTCAAAAAGGTTTAAAAGGAAGAAGGCCGACGGTAGCTTGTTCCACCATGGACTGATTAAACTTATCATTGTTTATCACTTGAGTTTACACGGTGATAGTTGGAGAGATTTCGTCGCTCGAAATGGTTTTGATGACACAGACCCTGTCCAGGTTGACAAGCCTGTGGTTATGGAAGCCAAGGTCGAGCCACTCATGCCCTTCCATGTCCTACTGCCATCTCCTAAACCCTCGGCCGATCCTGATGTTGACTTACCATACGTTGTAGCAGAGAAAGCCGAGGCTATTAAAAATCCTGCTAGAAAAAAGACCAAGGCAAACCCTACTATTATTGCTAAGGGTAAAAAGAATGCTCGGCTTATTTCCAGGATGGCAAGAAATAAACCTAAACCCTCTATTGAGCAGAACCCCATCATCCTTAGTGAGGATTCAGATTCTGACATAGAAAATTTTCAAGCCAGTGAGTACCCTTACTCACACCTGGTTTATGCCCCGAACCACCTTATGATTTCGTGACGAATCTTCCCCCTTTCCTAAGGAATAATCCTAGCTACCCTGGTATCAAACTGCCTAATGAAACCCTTGGAAATGTAATCAAACCCTCACTTGCATTTTCGAATCCCACACAGTCGTCCTGTGACCAATGTGATTTGTGGTTGGAACGATACTACATCGACGTTCCCATACTCCAATCGAAAATCCAATCACTAGAAGATCAAGTTGCAATATTGACTAGTCAAAGAGACAAGCTCCAAGCAACTGATAAGAAGCAGAAGACAACTGGCTCCATCACTTTCAAGAATGTTGAATCAGCCACAGCCGTTATCAACTCCAAACTGTCATGATTAAGCTGTTTGCTCACCATACAGGTATGGATTTTGATATCATTTAGTTCTGTGAATGACCAGGATTAATATAGTGATTGGAATTTGGTTTTTGAATAACTCTGTTTATATTTCGAAATGGCTCTGTCATAATGTGTTCATCCTGTATACATTTCGCTTTGCTAAAAATAAATGAAATTTCGTTTTGAATACATGATTTGATCATTCCCAGTTTAGCTATTGATAGATTTTTATTGGATTTGAATGGTTTTCGTTTGGATTTGATTTGTTCATTTGCTCGATTAAGTTAACGAAACTAATGGTTTGCTTTCAATTGAATTCGTTTTGTATCTATTCTGAACATGAAGTTTGTCATGCTCAATTTAGAATACGATCACGTTTGGATTTGATTTTGTTATGGTTCATATGCTGTGATTGGCAAACGATTTCAATGAGTTGGGTTGTCACGATCTTTTAATATATGCTCTGTCATGTAATCTTCTAAGAACAGGAATACAACTCTGTTCGGTTTCAATTTGGAAAGAGATACTCTGTTTCTTATGAAAATACTGCTCTCATTTAAGCCTGTGCAAATATGCCTAAATCGTGGAATGGTTTTGATTCGTAATAACTATGTTAAAACCTTAACTCTTAGATTCGCTCTTATTCTGATTGGATTATCCCATATCTCGAGTTGGAAAGATTGTTTTTTTATTTGGATTCGTATTATAATTACTGCTCTATTTGATTTGTAAAATGAAATGGTCAACCCAGGTTATCTCTATCAAATCCAGTTATAATTCGTTTGAATGGAACGATTTTTATCAAAGTCAATAAATCTTGTTTGCCCAATTTGCAATAACAAACGATCGTGTAATTCTTATGAATTCTGTTACCGATTAATTGATCCTGTTATGATTTCATTTGAATTGATTTGCGCGCCAGTTTGAGTTAATCCACTCGTGGCATGAATGTTTTGCTATGTCATTACAATTATAATGATTTGAAATTAATGTTGTTTGGATTCGATCGTATCTCCAGTTGATAAGGCAGCATAACAATTGTCCATGATTTGTTTTGATTATATCAATTTCAAATTGATACCAAACGATTGCACAACTGTAGATTATGATTATGTTCATTCGATTTTATGGTAACAAAAGAAACATAGTACGCATATCTCTATAACCATTTGATTGACCTTCATCCTGAATGGTGCAACAATTTCAAATTGATTGATTTGCTTTCGAATAGCTATTGGATGTTAATTCAATTTAATTCTTTAAAATATTTTCAATCTATTTTAATGCTGATTGTGTGTCTTGTTTAGACTAGCTACAGAATCGCAAGATTCTGTAGCTAGTCTATAGAATTGGATTTTTATCATTTTATTAATAAAGGATCCTACTAACTTGTCCATTTTTTACCCTTTTCAGGTAAATTCGAATTGCATGGGACATGCTGGACAGTCTAGGGGATATTTGTGTGCTTAGTTTTATTGTAGGTTCCTAGTTTAGTGAAACTTGGGATATCTTCCCAGATTTATGTAAACAGTTTTGATAACTTCCACAGGAAGGTTTTACCCTGTGGAAAACCTTTAAATACTTATTATTTTTGTAATAAGGATCATCCTGACTTGTGGGAGAACCGGGCTATGGATTTTTAATACAAACTGAGACAGAAGTTGATGTTCTGCTGCAGCTTTCGCTTTTCATAATATCAATCTTTTGTTTCAAGTTTTCGCATGTCATTTGTAATTGATTATAGACTACTTTAGCTATCATAGTCTATTGCTGAATGAAATGATTTAAATTAATGTGATCCATATCTGATTTCTTCCATTACTTTAAAAAAAAAATACAGCAATTACTTAGTTCAGTTAATGAATGACATATTTCTCTTCTTCATCAATTGAATTATTTAGTATAAGTCTTTGCATACAGGTTTATCTAACTGTGGAGATTTATAAATCATATGATTGTTGTTATTTTTATGTCTTGTTTGTCCTATAACCACACTTGAAGAGCATTGCAGCTATCATTTACGAGAAGCTCTTGGACAATTCGGTGCGGGTTTCCTCCCTCCGATCAGCTAAAACAATCATCATACACAGGGAAAATCTAGAGCATTTCTCTAGGTCAGTTTGTAATTTATTTTCATTAATTTGTTAGTATACTATTAGTATTTTAGTTAGATATATTTGTATTTCATATTAGTGATTTAGTTTAGTTAGTTTTCGTTTTATTTCTGTTCATAAAATATAAAATCAACAAAAACATCTTTCTCTGTCTTAGGGCAAAATATAAATGAATTTTTCAGGTTTTATTCAAATCTGTAAATTGTAGATATTGTACATTTTGTGAATAAGTTATATTTCCGTTAGTAGTTAGATATTTTATTAGTTAGAGTTAGTTTAGTATTAGTTAGTAGATTATATGTATAGAATAGTTAGTTTAGTTTATTAGTTTGTTTTATTTCTTTTTAGTTAGATTAGTTAGTTTGTTTAATAGTTAGTTTTAGTTAGATTAGTTAGTTTAGAATAGTTTTTCTTTTCTTAGAACCTTAGATCAGCTAACGGAGTTGCTAAACCCGTCAGGGTGGTTCATCCCAAATGGCTTGGGTTATTAGACAACCCCGGACCGGTTCCACTCTCTCAGTTGACGAACGGTCGATTTCGCCCGTCAACAGGAGTCTAGTGGAAAACCTTATCACTGGATCGTTGATGTCACTGATCCTAATGCCCCTATTACTGTGCTTTGTGCCATACTTGGTCTTGATCTCATCCGAGATGGCCTTAGCTCTAGTCTTATCCTCAAAGTATTCTTCTGTCTTTTCCCCATCTTTGGGTAGCCCCATGATTTTTGATATCAAGTCCACAATGATAGGCACCAACCTATCCATCCATAAAATCTCATTGTGCACTCATGCAAGCAGTTTCTTGACGTAGTTGTTAATATGCTTTCTCCACCCAAAATGTGGGACATACAGTAAATTCATGATGCCTATGTTGTAAAGCCCAAGAATCCACTGCACTAGCTCTAACAGTGGCATGCCTGTGAACCTTCTCCTCAAATTTCCAAGTAGTTTTGGGACGTCAGATATGGAAATTTGGTGACATCTGCTACTTCGTGGTCCGAGAACTTGATAGAAATCACTCCTTAAACCATGTCATCATCGGCGAACACACCCTCTTGTACTGCTACTTCGCCTACCTCTGGTTCATGGCTCAGTGGCACTGAGCCCGTGGCCTACTTGACCTGTCGTGGCTCTAGTCCTCTCGAGGGTGTTGGACTCAGTTCTCTCTGTGTCCTCCTCTATCTGCCCAATCTCCTATGATGGGTTTTGGTCCTTCTCTATTCTCACTGGGTTTGCTTCTTACTCGAGTGTGTGGATTTAATCCACATCCAACACTGTGGGTACTTCTTTCTCCCATGCTTCTGTTGTATGATAAGAACTTCTCATGTTCTGGTTGGCCCTGCCCAACTCTCCAAATCGTGGTGGTGACATTGTGATGCGATATAGGTTGTAAATCTGCGAATTCGATGGATGCTCGGTCTAATTATCTCTCTATCACTCTTTCACTTTTCTCTGCGTTCTTCTCCTTAGAAATTGTCACAATGAGTTTCTTTCCCCCCTTTTTCCAACTTTATAGCGGGATGGCGAAGTGACAATTGTTCCGCACTAACAGTTGTCCCTTTTTCACTTTTGCAGTGTGTCATGTGCATGGTACCATTGTACTTGTTAAATGTTGTCTTGTGCATCATGTTTTTAGACTTTTTCCTTTCTGTTGTGCTAAGTTCTTTACCTCTGTGTACAGACTATCACAATTTCAACCGTTGCTACCAGTTGGCCCCTGAATTCCGCAACTGTAATTTTCTGAATTATTATGTTTGATGACCGTTGGTCGTTTTTATGGCGCGCTAGGATTTTTGAGTGTGCGAGGTCCTTTTCTTTGATTCCCTTTGCTTATGGAATAGTATTCTTATTTCATCATGCTGACTTAATGACTTGTGCGCTCAGACTCTTTTCCTTTTCGTTGAACTGATTTTCTCACCTGCGCATGCGGTTATTTATTTATTTTTTTGGTTCTTACTACGCGGTAACTTTCAAGTTGTAGGTGGTCGAATTTCCTTGTACAGCTTCAGTCGACTCCCATTTATCATGACCCTCAATTATTTTCCTTCTAAATCCTTCAACTATACAACTCCTTTGTCGGTGATATTCTTGACCTTATATGGTCCCAACCAATGCATTCTGAACTTTCCTGGATGTTGAAAAACCTTGTTGTCATACAGTAGGACTAGGTCTCCTTCCTTGAATTTTTTTATCTTGATATGTCGGCCATGCCAAGATTTATCCCTTGCTTTCTATACTTCTTGGTGAAAGCTTGCTAGAATCCTATCTTCTTCCATGCTCATCAGTTGACTTAACCTTTCTTGTAGTGTGCCTCCCTCTATCATGTTTGTAATTGTTGCGACACGTGGACTTGGTACCAAGAATTCTAATGGCACCACTGCTTCTTGTCCATACACCAATATAAAGGGTGTCCTCCCTATCATATTCTTACAGGTAGTTCTATATTCCCATAATACCGTTGGTATCTTTGAATCCTAGTCATCCCTATTGACATTGTAAATATTGGTTAAGGCATTATCTAGAGTCTTGTTGAAGGATTGCATTGTTCCATTTTCCTAAGGATGGTATGTCATACTTTTCTAATGGTAGACCTTGAATTCTTCAATCAGAGCTCTGATAGAGTTTTTGATAAACTGAGTGCCTTGGTTACTCATCAGAATCCTTGGGCATCCAAATCTAGTGAGAACATGTTATAATAGGAAGTGTGTTGTTGTCTTTGCACTGCAATATTTAATTGGTGATACCTTTGCCT
>JASDQU010207250.1:5352-18587 GCA_032191745.1 Picea mariana
AACCAATACTGCATCATAAAAAAGCTAGGACTATGTAATCAACATCATAATGGCATCAACATATGTGTCATATGTCTATCCTTGCGCCTCTAGTCTACAAGGGGGTCCCACCTACTAGTATTATATTATTATCATAATTAAATAATAACGTTTTTAGCAATCCGTTGCGGGCGTAATTCATTGTTGTGATTTTAATCGTCAACAAACTAGCAAATCCACAGGGAAATTTGTTTCCAACAAATTAAGAACTTAGAATGTCTAGTTTTGCAGACCATGTAACATCAGATCAAGAAGATATAAATCAGAAATGATTATGCAACAGGGGGAAGTGAGCGGATTTAAGGGAATAATGACTGGGAATTTGGGAATAACTCATGGAAAGTGTTAAGTATGAGGGGGTTTATCCCTGTGAGCATAATCATTCAACTAAAAAGTATTCTTGAATTTCAGGAGAAAAAATTTCTGAACTTGCTCTTTTGAATCT
Organism: Picea mariana; assembly: GCA_032191745.1. Classification (NCBI taxonomy): domain Eukaryota; kingdom Viridiplantae; phylum Streptophyta; class Pinopsida; order Pinales; family Pinaceae; genus Picea; species Picea mariana. The sequence continues at coordinate 5,837 of JASDQU010207250.1, forward strand.
TGAAATGGATGAAAGAAAAGGAAAGCAGAAGAGGGATACAACCAACTATCTTATAAAACAATAGTTGAAGAAGATAACAATTTCAATGATGTTTTCAAGAGGAACATCATGAAAGTTGTGTAACTCATTTGTTATTGATTAACAATACTTTGCAGAAGCATCGTTGTGACAAAACCAATCCAACATTTTATTTTGACAAGAAAATATTCTGTCAAAAGAAACAAAAAGTAAGAAAAGTCCTAGCATAAATGAAACAGTAGAAATCAAATAAGTAGAAATGCAATGATAGAAATGTAAACAAAAACAAAAATGTAAGAACATAAATGAAAAACTACTATAATACAGAAAACATTCCATACATCGTTAAACCTTTCAAGTTGGTTCCATGTAGTGTTTTAAGTGGGAACCGTTAGTGTTGTAGGAAAACAATGCTCTTGTAAGTCCTTTAGAATGTAAGAATTTGTGCCCAGGACAAAAGTGATCTTAAAAGGACCTAGCCACATTTTTTTAAACTTTGAATGCCTTCCCCTATCAGCATGAGTTGAATCCCACAACAATACCTTCTCATTAACTTTAAATTTGACAGCCTTGACACTTTTGTTGAAATATTTTTTAACAGTATGTTGTCTTCTCTTTATATTATCCAAGGCAAACATCCTTTGCTCCTCTAAAGACAAAATTTCATTCATTCTTTGAGAAACATCGGAAGAATTCAATTCTTCAACCTATAGCATTAACCTGAAGGAGGAAAGTTCCATCTCTGTAGGCAGAATGGTTTCTTGACCATAAACAAGATGGAAAGGAGTGCAACCAGTGCTCACCTTGGTGGTAGTGCTATTTTCCCAAAGAGCGTAAGTGAGGAGAGTGTGCCATTGATGAGGATTATCTTCAATGAGCCTCTTGATAATTCTTACTAGATTCTTATTGGTAGACTCGACATGCCCATTACCTTGGGGATAATAAGTTGATGAGGTAAAATGTTTAACCTCCAACTTAGCTAAAAATTGGGTCAGCTTAGCAGAAATAAAGCGGGACCATTGTCTGTAATGATTTCCAAAGGAAGACCAAATCTGTAAAAAATATTATTTTCAAGGAAAGAAATCACCTGGTCATCTTGTGAATGCTTAAGCGAGACATCTTCAGTCCATTTTGTAAAATAGTTTGTGGTTGTCAAGACAAAGACTTGTCTTGCTAAAGATAGAGGATTAATATGACCAATAAAGTCCAAACCCCATTTTGAGAAAGGAAAGTCAGGGAGGACCGATTGTAAAAGAATAACAGAAAGATTTTCTTTCCCAGCAAATTTCTAGCACTTGTCACAAGAGCTCAAAAAATTATAAGAATCACGAAAGATTGAAGGCCAATAGTACCTTTTCCTGATAATTTTAAAAGAAGTTGTTTTAGTAGAAAAGTGTCCCCCTGCATGCATAACAAAATTTGAAGAACCATGAGTCTCTTGCAGCAATTTTTGTGCTTCGTCATTGTTCACACAACGAAGCAACATACCATAGACAGATCTTCTAAACAAGAAGTCTCCTATAATGACGTATTTAGCATATTCGAGACAGAGCCTTCTCCTTTGATGGGTATCTAAGTTATTTGGACATATTTGATTTTGCAAGTAGTAAACCAAATCTTTATACCAAGGATGTTCCGACACAGGAAGGATTTGATTGTCAATGTAAAACAATGTTGATAGAGAGCTATCCTGCTCATCAATTTCTTCACTCATTTCATCATGCTGAGCTAAGTGAAGGGCTAAGTCACATCCCTTGACATTTTTGGAAGTCATGATAGTTAGATCATGCTCCTGAATCTTGGCAAGCCAATGTGCAAGCTTTCTTGAAAGATAAGTCTGTGAGAGTAAAAACATGACAACAGGTAAAGAGACTTTTACCAGCATATGCTTACCTAAGATGAAATGGAGAAATTTTTCAACAGCTTTAACTAGAGTGAAAGCATGCTTTTCAATAAAAGAATATTTAAACTCATCATCAGACAAGCTTTGACTCATGTAAGTTGTTGTTCCATAGTTTGTAATTAAGGCTTAGAAAGTACAGTGTCTAGGCATCCGAAAGTGTTTCTATCACCCCGAGTGTTTCTTCACAAAAGTTTCTTACCTCTTTAGCTCTCTCTTTGCTCTCTAATATATTTCGTTTCCATGCCTTCAGTAAGATGTTACCTCTAGTCTGCTCTGGGATGGAGAGCTTGGAACTACTGCCCATTTCCTTTTTCGTCATGGCTATAACTGCCTCTTGGAAAATGACCCAAGCCGCCCCAACTTCTCTTTCTCCCAAGGAGATGTCTTCCAGCAATTGATCAATGATTCGACAAAGGTTTTGAATGGTCTCCACTTTAGCAAGTAGATCTTGCTGAGCTGCCGACACTCTTTTTTGAATTTCTATGGCTTGGGATTGGAATATCTCGATATCTATCACCTGGCTTTAAGCAAATTTAATTTGGCCTGTAATTGCCCTATTAATTCCTCTTGCTGGCTTATCTGTGATTGGCTGGTATGGGCCGCCTGTTGTGTTTGTTCAAGATTATATTTGAGCTGTTTGATTTCCTTTTGATCAGCTTCTCTAGCTTGCTCTATACCTGTGTTCACCTAATCTCTGGTAGTCGCCTCTCTGCTGTAGCCAGCTTAGCCTCCAAGGTTTTGATCAAGCGGTTTTTCTGCTTCAACTGTTATTTTATGGACTCGATAGAATATTGGTTGGCTGTAGTAAAATCCCCCAACGTCCCTACTATCTGAGTTGCAAATGCCTCTTTCTTCATGGCTCTCCCCTCAACAAGGATTTTCAATTTCTTGGCTACTATGCCTGCTTCTTGATAAAGTTCTTGTTTCACAATGGCCTTTCTCTTCTTATCGAAGAAAAATCCGTTCGGAGGCAACTCTTCCACATTTATGGGCATTGGTTCTTCACCAAAAATCCATCCTGCATCTGGGATCCCCTTTGTGGACTGTAGGGGAGTAATAAAAACGATGGGGCTACCGATTTGCTTGGATGATTTCCTCGGGATAACAACCGGGGCTGGCTTGCTTGGAGGGTTAGGGATCTCGGCTTCCTTCTTCGGGCCTCCTGTTGGCTTCTTCTTTTCTTGGTGTTCCTCTTGGTTAGGTCCTGGATCTTTGGAGCCCTTGGATTCTGTTTGCTGTACATCTGCAGTCGACGGGTTCTTACCCTGTAAGACTGGGGGAGGGCAGCTCCACCGGTGTTCCTAAAATTTGAATAAATCAACCCTCTCCTTAGGCGACAGGGTTTAAATTCGATTTAGGACCTCAGCATAGGATCTCACCCCTCCGAAGATGTCATCATGAGGCGAATACTCATGTTCATACCTTTTAAGGCCACAACTCACCATATGATTACCCACGATCCTGTGTGGATCGTGCTTCTTAAACTCAATGTGGACCAATTTAATATCCTCCAAAGCCGCTGCCTCAGCTTTTGCATGTTTGAAATATAATAAAGAACATGTATTCAAATGAATGGGGAAGGGCGGCCATAACCTTTTTGAAAATCCTTTAAGCTCTTTGCTTATGCCACCAATCACAGTTTGCCTAGCGATTTCGTGACAAACTAGCCTATCTGGTATGAATAATGGTAGAGCATAGGGAGGAACAAAGGTGTTGAAAACCCTAATGTATGAAAATTCCGCCTCTACGTACCAGTCAACCACATTGCTCAAGTTGGTGGTGATGCTATCTGAAATCCTAAGCGGCGGGTTGCTGAAAATGGAGACATGCATTGGTACCATTACCCGATTGGAAATTTTGTATATGAATTCTGCGGACTTATCTTCCCAGAGTTTTGAGTGGTAGACATGGATAGACTCAGCCTCAAATGGAGTCCAGCTCCAGCTCATTAGAGGGAAAGGTGTCATGAAACAAACAACATCCATGATGTAGGCGGACATAAAAAATGAAGCAACCTTCCCATTTGCCTTCTGCATCCGATATTCAGTAATCCGGCTGGTTAAACTGCCTGACAACAATTTGGCCCAGTCGAAGGAAAAGCCTTCAGCGACTGTATGAATGAGAGGCACCCACGGGAGGAAAAAATGTGTGGTGTCCTCCTTCCCATACAACCTACAAGTCATCATGGCTATATATTTGAATTGCGGTTCCAAGGAAGAGATTAAATAAACTCCATTACCGTTTTCCCTGAACTTTGCGGGGTGCGAGACCCAATCCTTGATCAGATCAGACAAGTTTCTTCCATATTGCTCGCATTCTTTCCACTTAAAACCTTCCAGAAACTCGACATTGTGTGAGAAGTTTGGTGTGGGTGACAATTGGTACATCACCTACAAATGTTTTAGTCTGAAGGTCCCAATGGTCACCTTCTGTTCGCTGATAATAGTTCTGGTCAGGATATCCACATGATTCAATGCCCATCGGATCATATCATAATAGGGAAGGATTTGTGGCCTGGCCGCTATCTTATGCATCTTTGCTTGAAAGATGTTTTTGTATTTAGTGGCCAAATCGTCCTTCTCATTATCGCTGGAATCATCTGAACAGTTCACCAATTCGGACTGAAGAACCTCAGAGACGTATGACCAAGTTCTGACACAATAAAAAACTTCGAGGTGAAGTATCGAAAATAGTATCTGAGCCTTGCCCTGAACTCTCAACAATCACCTTGGATGATTTTCGTGGGGCCATGATAGAGGACTCTTACTTAGCTCTCCTGTAGTAAAAATGTGTATACATACAGAAATTAGCCTAGTGAGAAAAGCTTCTTTGCGCAAGATAGAAATGAAATTTGAAACAATGAGAGAAAGAACTCTATATCTTGACCATTTCAAACCCTGGCGTCCTTATGAACAGAACAGTCAAATCATTTTTTGAGAAAGATTTAGCAATAAAAAAAATATCTTTACCTATCACTTCACCTCACTTCAAATAAATGCTATAAATTTTGACGGGTCGTGACACAAGTTAGCGCAAAAAACATTTAAATTTAACCTGTAGATGGTGCGTGTTAATATTTGTATTAATACACTAATTAATCTGACTTAGCTTCTTTAATTAGGCTTTCTTTAAACTTTAATCACCCTTTTCGGCGTTCAGCGTATCGGGAGATTTCACTCCTATCCTTTGAGCCCCTAAAACCCGAGATCGCGATGACGCAATCTAGTTAAGCAAAAATGTGATCCAGATTAAGTGTTTAATTAATCAGTGTTTAGTTAATATCATGATTTCGCGACTCAGGGCTATGAGGGTATAGTTTCTTGGAAGAGTGAATGTCGAGTCGCGAAACCCCGACATTGTTTAACTACGGTTTAAAATGACTTACCCCTGACACTAACCCGGGTAACTTTTGAAACTATCTCGCAACTTCGCCTATCAAAGTTATGACGGTAAGATTTTTGGGGAGAGCGATCGCCGAGACACGAAATCCCGACAGCACTTAACTAAGGTTTAAAGAACTTTACTCTCGGCGCTAACCTGGGTAAGCTTTCAAGGTTGTTTCGCGACTTTGCGCATCGGGGCTTGGAAACCGTGTGATTTGTAACTCCCGAAATGCGATATCCCGAGGTATACAAAAGTGAAAAATATTGTTTAATGGTTAAATGGCAATGGCTTAGAAGTATAACGACCATCACCACTTCGCATATCAGGACTACTGAGATTTTCAGTGGGTAAAGGTCACGAAGTAAAATACAAATTAAAGGCCAACCTTTGATTTTAAGAATTACATTTAAACCAGTTGAGAAAGGCGGCTCCAACATAGGCTCCAACTATGGATCCCGTCTTCCTGCGATATGGGAAGAACAACAAACCACGTGCCTGTATTGGGTAAATGGAGTCATTGGTTTTATTTCTGCGAAACTTGCTTAAGGAAAGGGGATACAAAGGGAAAAAGAGATTTCGTCTTTTACTTATGAAAAGATTTTCAACACTCAAATGCATTTCAAATTCAGCTGCAGCCCCTTTCATGACTTTCTCTTTCTTGATACTGAATTCAGGTCTACCTTAAGACAATCAAAACAGTCCTAGGAAATCCAACAGATCTTATGGCTTTCGGCTTGCATCAAACGAGGTAATTTACGTGTTTTTTAATTGGGCAGTCCTATCCGAACTTGGGGTGCAGATCGGGTTTCGAGAAAGTTGATTACCAGAGTAGAGTGAGATTCACGTATGACAGCCTTACAGATATCTCAGATATTGCTTCACTACCAGCAAGCCTGTTCAGTACCCCGGTGAAGTTATCTGGCCCTTTTTACTGAATTTCCTTTCACCACTTCGAAATATATTTATGCATTTAAATGCTGAGACGAGGGCAATCATTTCTGAATTTCCTTTCATCGTCTCTTTGGACTAGATGGGGGNCAGTCCTAGGAAATCCAACAGATCTTATGGCTTTTGGCTTGCATCAAACGAGGTAATTTACGTGTTTTTTAATTGGGCAGTCCTATCCGAACTTGGGGTGCAGATCGTGTTTCGAGAAAGTTGATTACCAGAGTAGAGTGAGATTCACGTATGATAGCCTTACAGATATCTCAGATATTGCTTCACTTCTAGCAAGCCTATTCAGTACCCCGGTGAAGTTATCTGGCCCTTTTTACTGAATTTCCTTTCACCACTTCGAAATATATTTATGCATTTAAATGCTGAGACGAGGGCAATCATTTCTGAATTTCCTTTCATCGTCTCTTTGGACTAGATGGGGGAAATCAAATATGAATTTCCTTTCACCATCTATCTTATAATTTACTTTTTAGAACACGAAGTGGGGGCAATCAGTTTGTATGAGGGATGATATCTGTGTAATATTTGCAGTGGAGGTCTGTCAACTTGCTTTGATTACTCGGTACCAACCTTCCCTTAACTTTCAAAGCACCTTATCCTGTAGGGAAAAAGGGAAAGATTACTTCCAGGGGCCTTCCTTCGAGCAAGCCTCAATCCTTCGAAAACTGTTAAAAAACCTAGAAGAGTTAGGATCAACCTACACATAACTTTGTTTAGTAAGAGACTGAGGGGTTATGAAGACTGGCTTACTTTCTAAAATCTTCTTTACAACTTCCAAAGCTAAAACATAATCTCTTCTCCCTATGTATGGAACCCAGAAAGTTGCTTGTTTTTTTTTTATATATAAGGTAAGTCTGCAGACAGAAAAAAGGTGACGGAAAGAGATCTGGGATTCAAAACACAGGGATCATAAACTAAAATCGACTTTTGGGACCCTTTTCTGGAGACACTTTACTTTCTCTACTTATTTTAATTACCTTCTATCTTTGTCTAGGTGAAACTCTTAGGACCCAGAGTAAGGAGTCGCTCTGTTGATAACCAGTCAAGCGAAAACATCATAATTATGAGACCGTTACGGCGCTTTGGAGACCTTTGTTTAAAAAATAAAATTCTTAGGAATTCGTACCTTTGCCTTACCATTTCAAAGTAACGTAAAACCTTTTCCATCACCCGTTTTCGGTGAATTTAGTCTCCGATATATGACTTTCTGTTTGCTCCTTTAACTTGTTTGGGCTGCAAGACGGAATCCTGTAAACACGAAGAGTGCCTTTTAAAAGAGCTGAATACATTGAAAATTTTGTATCTCTACTTCTACAAAAAATCACTGACCTAATTAATTAGAGGTGAAAGTAAACTTACCCAAAATAAATTATGAACAGAAAGAAAACACAAACCGGTATATACAATGGAAAATTTTGGGAACCAATTATGGCATATAGTGTTTTAAATAACGCCCATTGACAGGGGCATTGAGGATTTTACCGTCCAGATTTTCGAATAGAAACGAATTTTTTCCCTCAGGAGCTGCGACTTTGAATGGTCCGTACCAGATATGATCAAATTTACCGTGTTTTGCCGAGTCTTCCTTCCTAGCATCCCATTTCAAAACCAAATCGTCGGGGAGAAACTCTCTATCTTTGGCCTTACGATCGAATAATGTTTTCATGTCATCTTGATACTTCTGCAACCTTTCGTCCACTTCGACCCTATGCTGTTGTACCTCAATCAGCTGGTTTATCCTTCTTGTGACATGATTTGGTTCTTCTTTCTCGTCTTGCCACAGTTTCATTACGGGAAGCGCCAGGTTTATGGGTAATACCACATCGATCCCGTACACCATTTGGAAAGGAGAAGTGCCGATAGATTTTTTTGTGCCTATCCGATTCGCCCATAAAGCGTATTTTAAATGCACATGCCAAGATTTTTTTTTCTTGTTCAACACTTTCTTAATTACATTGATCAGACTTTTGTTTGAAGACTCAGCTAGTCCATTTCCTTGGGGGTAATATGTCGTGGAATGGCCGAGCACGATATTGTATTTTTGGCAAAAACTGATCATAGCCATAGATTTAAAAGCCTGGGTGTTATCTGTGACTATCTTTCAGGGGCAGTCGAATCTAGACAAAATGTTCTCTTCTAGGAAATCTATTACCACCGAATCCGTTGCCCTTCTGGTTGGAATAGCCTTCACCCATTTAGTGAAGTAATCTGTGGCAGTCAAGATCCATTTGTGTTGAGTGCTAGAATGGGGGTTAATTTCGCCTATAAAATCTAGTCCCCATTGCTGAAAAGGGGCTTCTGTTTTGACCAAGACTAACGGTAGCGTTGGGAGTTTATGCTTGCCTATGAACAATTGGCAAGGGTTGCAGGTTCTGACTTGGCAAGGGGCTTATGTTTTGACCGGGACTAACGGTAGCGCTGGGAGTTTATGCTTGCATGCGAACAATTGGCAAGGGTTGCAAGTTCTTACTTTGGCTTTGACGTCTGAGAAATGTTTTGGCCAATAATACCCTGCCCTTAGGATCTTATAAGTTGTCGCCATCCAAGCGTGATGTCCCCTGCACACTCCTTCATGAAATTCGCTTATGACCTTCTCTGTTTCTGATTCAACCAAACAAACCAACAGGAAGCCAAGTGGATCCTTCCAATACAATTGACTTTCGGATATACAGTACTTGACTGCATGCAGTTTTAATGTCCTGGCTTTGGATGGGGATAAATCAGTCGGGCATTTCAAGGTCAGCGGGTAGGACACTATGTTTTTGTACCAATCAGATGAGGCAAACTTCTCTTTGATTCTGATTGCACTTGTTTGCTCATCGAGCTCGTTCATGTCCTCACCCTCTTCACATCCCTGTAGGCTATCTATACCAAGGGCTCTGAAATTTGATTCAGTTAAGAGTTTAGCCAAACCTTGACCCTTTACTAGTCTTGTCGGTTTTATCTCCAGATCAAATTCTTGAATTTTAGCGAGCCACTGTCCCCTTTTGCCATCACTATCGGATTGAACCAAAATGTCTTTTACAGAGCTGGTGGGTACGTACGCGATTACCTTGGAATGCAACACGTAAGTTCTGAAAGCCTTTAATGCCTTCACCATAGCATATGCTTGTTTTTCCATTATATCATATCTGAGTTCAGTGTCTCTGAGACTTTTGCTAAAAAATTCTATCAGTTGCTTGAAACCTTCTTCATTTTTCTGGAGGAGTACCGCGGCAAGTGTATGTTCGGATGCGAACGAGAAAATAAGAAATTTTTTTAGATAATCAGGGCTTGCCAGTACAGGTGCCTCGCTTATAACCTTCTTGATGCGTGCAAACGATTCCTTGGCCTTTGCTATCCATTTCACTTGGTTGTTCTTCTTTAGCATATCTGTGATCAATTTCAACAAAGTTTGGGATAAATCTCCTCAAAAAAATCATTTTTCCTAAGAATGACTGAATTTCTTTTACATCTCTAGGAATATTTATAGTGTCTATAGCTTCAACCCTGCTCAGATCAATTTTAATTCCATCTCGAGACACAATATGGACCAAGAGTTTACCTTCTTGCATGGAAAAGTGATACTTTTTGGGGTTTAAAGACAAACCAAACCTACAACATTTTTCAAACATCTGCTTGAGATGTATCAAATGATCTTCGTCAAATTTAGAAAAAATGGTTAGATCATCGAGATAGATAACCACGAACTTGTCTCTTTCGCTAATGAAAGTGATATCCATAGCACGTTGGAAGGTGGCACCTACATTCATTAGACCAAAAGGCATCTTATCATACATGAATGTACCCCAAGGGGTAGTGAAGGCTGTTTTTTCTTTATCATGTTCATTTACGACAATTTGATTGTACCCGGAGAACCCGTCGATCATCGACATCCTATTTGCCCCAACTACCTTTTCTAATACGTGATCCATTTTGGGTAGAGGGTAGTTGTCTTTGAGGGAGGACTTATTTAGATTTCTAAAATCAACACACAGTCTAATCTCCCCACTCTTCTTTCTAACCGGGACCAGGTTTTCTACCCAATCGGAGTATCTCAGTGGTACTATTATTTTTGCGTCCAAGAGATTTTTAACTTCCCTTTCAACCATGGGCAATAAGATAGGGTTGATTTTTCTAAGTTTTTGTTTAAAGAGTTTGACACCAGGCTTCAGGGGTATCTTGTGTTCGATCACAGTGGTGTCATAGGTTCTCAGTTCTTCGTAAGGCTAAGCGAAAACGTCTTTATATCGCGCGAGTAAGTATTTATACTTGCTTTTTACCTCAGGAGGAAGGTACTTTGATATTTTTACCATCCTAGGCTCCTCTTTGGTTCCTATGTCGCAGTCTTCAACCTCTTTTGGTTGGGGTTGTAGAGTGGATTTTAAGGGCATATCATTCTGATCGAACAATCTCTCTAGGGGGATTAGTCCCTTTGGAATATGATTGTTCTTTAAAATCAACATGCGATGGTTAGCAATTTTTTCTCGGAACTCCTAAGGCTCCTCTCCCTCTTGCATAATCCAGGTATGATCATTTTGGTCCTCCTGGTCAATGTGGGTTTCAGAGAAATCACCTACCATTTCCAGGAACTTTTTGATCTGTTCGTCATCCTCGAAAACTTGCCAGTGTTGTATGTTGTTTGGTATGGATGGTCTGTGCCTTACCTCTATGTGGTACCTTAATTTGAAAGTGGTGGGGGGTACAAAAGTTGAAGCTGCTTTGGTTAGTGAATCATCTTGCTGGTTTTCAGCCTGTGGGATGAAATGAACCTTTATCGATGAAAATAAATTTTCCATAAGATCCTAGGCGCAATTTCTGTAAGATCTCAATCTTGGGTGTTTGACCTGATATTGTCGATTTATCTATTTCACTATCAACTCTGCATCTCCGTAAACTTCCAGGTTCTTTATGTTCAACTTCCTGGCAGCTTCGAACCCTAAGACTAAGGCTTCATACTCACATATGTTATTGGTTTAGTCTATATCCCACTGAAGCCTGTAAGAGAAAGGGATAAAAAAATCGTTTTTAGGTGCCACAAAAAGTACTCCTGCACCCGCTCCTTCACATGACAGGACACCATCAAAAAACATTTTCCAAATCCCAGTGCTATGCATATTTGCGTATGTCTTTCCTGATTCATTATTTTCTAAGTAATTCTCTTATGCACAGCTATTTACATCATCATCAAAAAACAGAATACAATTTCCTAGATCTTGATCGGGAATATAAACAGGATAATTGTTAGGATTCTGAGGGTCGCTCACTGTGTAGGCTAGCCTCGTTTCCCTCTATAATCGAGTAAGTTGTCCACCAAACACAGGAATTGTGGCGTAAGTCATGTCTAGTTGAAGAGACCCACCAAGTTTGGCTCCCCACGACCTAGATAGCCGTAAGCCATACTTCGGGGGTATATCGACAATAACTACATCCATCGGGACGCTTTTCACCGGGACTTGTGCAAGAGTAACTACTAAATCTTTTATCATACCCATGCACTTAAATCTTCTTGAATCGAAAGAGTAGAGATCCCTATAAGGCCAGGTGATCTCAAGGCCTAGTCTATCCATAATAGTTTTGGGCATCACATTATGTGAGGCCCCAAAGTCTAGCATGCAGTTATGCAGTAGTCGATCATGCACATTCAAGGTGATATAGAAGGGAGCGACAATGTCTCTAGCACCCTCGAAATGTGGACCAAAAGTGATATTAGGCTTATCATCTTCCAATTTTATCACGTCAGAGTGACTTTCTAGCTCCGAAAAACCTATCGCTTTGGTCATCTGCTTTCAATATACAGGATTCTTCGTTAATTCCACCAGAGGGATTGGTATTTTTATCTTATTTATCTCATTTTTTAGGCTGAATCCTCCACTACCTTTGTTCTTTTCTTTGGTTGAAACCCCAGACTCCTTCGTTTCTAATTTATTTGTTTGCGCTGATTTATCACCCATGAGTTTATCTACCGTTATATGTGTTTTAGATGTCTTGGTTTCCTTTGTTTGGGTCTCAACCTCATTTACTTTGGGATCTAGCGAGTCTGCCCCTTTCATTTTGGTATTAGATGTCTCTTTTGGGGTGGGCTCATATACTTCACCTCTAGGGAGAATTTTCTTGGGTTGAGAAGTCAACGCAGGTTTGTTTTTAGGCCTCAGGTTATACCTAGGTTGGACCTCAGCCATTACAGAATCGGTCGTTTCTTGACATACAACGAAATCAGTGTTGTTTATGTCATCATCTTTATTTGATGGTTGTTGTGTGTTTAAGAACTTCTCATAATCCTCTTTGGTTAAATAAGGCCGAGTCCAGTCGTCACCCAAATTTGTCACATCTTCTTCCAGACCCTTGAAATCTTGCAGGTCATTTCCTCCTATAAAATTTTCATTTTTTAAAGGAGTTTGAATTTTCTGGTCTTCATTTTTAATCTGCCTTTGTTGATTTTGAGGATTGGGGTTTCTTCTGAATTCCCTCTTAACAAAAAGATCGGCCTTGGATTGATCTAGCTCCATT
>JASDQU010207251.1:892-28468 GCA_032191745.1 Picea mariana
TATCTCTGAGAAGAGATGTGATGGCTACTCGCATTCGTAAGAAGATGATTACAATGAGGCTCTGAAGGCCTTTTTACAATAAACAGGAATGCCAAAAACCCTAGACATCCAAAAACCTAACCCTAGGATATGAAGCGCCAAAAGTCATGCGGGCCCCGTTTGGGTAAGCTAGTACATCAACTTCCTGGGCTCGTAACTTTTGCATACGATCTCTGTTTTAGGCATATTATAGCTCATTGGAAAGGTATCGTCGAGGAGATTCATTTTGGGGGCTCAATCATTCCTTTGACTATCATTAATAACCTTGATCTTGATGAACCTTCATTTACGCCCTCAAAATGGCCCCGGAAGTTAAAACCTACTAAAAATAGTAAATTGCCAAAATTGCCAGAAAACTATTTTGAGCCAGTCGGAAAAGGTGGGTGGCCACCAATATCCACCTGGATTAGCTGCGAACTAGCGCATCTACTAATTTCACCTTCGCACTCTGCAATGATTCCCCACCATCGATCTCTGTTCATAGATTGACGGTTCTCAATGATTACGGGGTCCAACCTATGCAACCTAGGAAGAGCTCGCCCGACTCTAGTCTAATCCTGGTTGTTGATCTTTCAACCCGATGATATCAACGATGTTGGTGAATTGTGGGCTGTGAACTAGCGCATCCTCTAATTTCACCTTTGTGCTCTGCAATGACTCCCAACCATCGATTTAATCGAGTGGCTGGTGTTTAATTCGTTAACTCCAGTGGTATTTGAGTCGATATGGCAAACGAGATGGCTTCTCCTCCCGTTAAACGACTCACTTCCATCTCAGTTGTCAAATTCTTAATTCATCTATGGTTTTATTGTTACTCCAGTAGTTAGGGTAGCTTGAATATCATGAAATTTGACATCTCTGAGTTTTGAGCTTCGGAGGTTGTGAAACCTTCATGAGCTAACTCCTTTAATGCAGGGTTCCTAGACCTAGGTCACATGGATCTTCAAATGGCTCTTGGACTATTAACCCTACTCTTAGTCGAGTCTTTGGTGAAGGACTTAGGTGTGAATTCAAAGTCTCTTAGACTATTGTCTGAATGGAATGCCTCCCTAACTCGCAGAACTTCAAGCTCCGAAACAGGGTAAGGTAAACTCGTGAAGTTACCGAAATGGTAGAAGAGCTAAGAGGTTTTCTCCGACTCTAGAACTGTGCTGAAATTACCTGGGGAAATGCCTTTGAGGAATTGAACTGGCACATATGGGAAATCAAGAATAAGCCTAAGTTATCAAGGGAACAAACACATGCTCCTAACTTAACCATTTCAATACAGAAACCATTTATAAACACATAAACACACGCATGCATTCATTATATCCAATTCAAAGCACAAGGCATGAAAACACTTATCAGAACCATAAGGCGTGATGTGACTGCTAAAAGGGGTGCTCGTTTCCACCCAACCATAGGCTCATTCACTCCTAATGGCTTTACCACTGGCCACCCCTGAGCTTAGTCCACGATGCTTTGAGATTCAATCTCTTTCTTCCAACTCAATGGAAGTTAGGGATGAAGGTTACTCTCCTTGTCCCAATACATATATAGATAGGGATGAAGGTTACTCTTCTTCTCCCGAATCAGTTTCTATTTTTCTGCGATCATAACTCACTTTCCTCTTTCAGTCCTTCCTCGAACCCGAGAGCTTTGGTTCTCGTCTCTACACTCTTCACAGGTCCTCCTCTACCCACCACGCTTCCTTTATTTCCTTCCTCAACAAGATTGCATGTGGCTCAAATTCCTAGTCCATGGTCAGGTCTGAAAGCCTTACATATGGGCAGTCTGCCCCATCCCCTCATTAACTCTTGAGGAGGTCTTCCCACCTACCAGCCTGACTATAATTCATTCTTGTTTCAGAGGGTTGTTATGATCCTGAGCAATTAAATCCATCAAAGTATTGGTTCAATGGAGGTTAGCGTAACCATTCATGGTCCCCTCCACCACCTTTTCATAGCGTTCGTGGTATCTTCTTAGCACATCCCCTTTCCATCAGTCATGCAACACGTATCCATTTTTTATTAAAATAACAGAATTTACATTCATCGAACTTTTATACAAAGTTCCATTAAATCAAACATTCACACCTTTGAGTTTTCCATAGTTCCTTGGCCAATATAGTTATAATTACAAACTGGGGGAAACAGGGAGTTACGGCTTGCAATGTTGATGTCCTTAGCACTTGGTTGTATGACTAAAGATAGGGATCGATGAGAGATAATCCCAATTGATGTATAGTTGAATACTTATTGACTCGTGGACTCTCCCTTGGTGCCTAAATTTTGTATGGGCGCATATTGGATGCTTGTCTTGGTGTTAGACACTATTGGCGTTACCTGACTAATGACTAGTATTTAGTGGATGACTTGACATTTGGGTAGATCGAGGGTTTACACAAATTGATTAAAGACTTGCATATTGGGTTAAAGGGCCAATATTTTTGGAGGTTAAATGAGATTGGGCTTCCCTAATCTTCCCTTCCATGAAACTGTTTACTTGGGTCTTCCTCCTCCCTTAAACCCTGGATATGCAGTGGGCATATGGAGCCCTCATTATATTACCCTAATATGTCATAATATCCTTAGGTATTAGATTGGGCATACCAATTAGTATATAAATTATCTCCTCTATCCTTATTCAGGGGGGATTTTTCTTATAGTTCTCGCGCATTAGAAGTGTAAAGTTTTTTTTTTTTTTTTAAGTTAAAAAGGTGTTACCTACTATATTATATTGACAAAAATACAGAGAGATATAGCGTTACTATTGCCACCAAATGTGCATTTACTGGAAACCAGCACAGTTTGGGGAAAGTATGTTGTTTCTAGGAGAAGAAGCCAAAATATTGTTTCGCCATTTGTCCTGCCCGAAGGAAACCAGGACAGATGGCAATATATTGTCTTGAAACTGAACAACAAGATTGAAAACTAGACTAAAATAGACAAACTCAAATACCCGGTGACCTGTCGCTCTTGTCCTCCTGCCACGCTACTTTGGCCTAAATGAAAAATGGATGGGCGCACGTTGGACATTTGTGATTCGTTGGGGCCTTGGAATAAGCATCCAGGAGAAAATCCAAGCGTTGTCCCATGAGGAGGGCTTAGTGCTCTTGATCTGCCATTTTTTCTCGGAGTTCAAACACTAGATCTAGGTGTGCCGTGCGAAGGAGTGGTGCATGCATTCCTTTTGTTCCTACGTCATCTGAGGTACCTATTTCTGCTTCTGCACTGGCCTCATCCTTGTCCCTGGCTGTGATGTCTGTGTGGTGCACCATTATCGCATAGGTTCTCTGCGAGACCTCATCCATGTATGGCACTTCATCGACGTAGAAAATTGGGATATCCTCACAGAGCCTGGCACTTGTCTTGTCTCTTTATTGAGGCTCCAGGGTAGTCGGGGTGTCTTCTAGGCATGGTATTTCCTCTATGTAGCAGGTTGGAAAATCCTCTTCAAGCTTTCCCCTCAAGTTGCTTCCAGCTTGAGTATCAGGCTCAATTGGAGGTTTTTCTTCTCGCTTGATGTCTATGGGCTGCCAATTATCTAGAGCTAGTGGGGTCTGAGCTCTTTGCTCCATCACAGACTCAATTACTGGAGCATGGGGTTTGATACGGGTGACCCTCGCTCTATGTCGAAGAATAGAGTTTGCCAGCGAGAGTGCTCATTCCATATGCTGCCTTTGTTGTTTATGAGCAGCGTTGGTGTACCAAGCTGACTCGCGTCGAGGCTTTCCTCGCTCCCTAGGCATAGTGGAGGAGGCTTGAGAATAAGACTCACTCGAACTTGACAGGACACAGCGAAAGACACACTAGAGCTTACAGACGATGGGGAGTTTCATAGCAAGAATGATCTGATTGCGTCTAGACGTCTTTGCTTTCATCTTTTTGTGGGACGGCTGCACCTGGCCTCTCTATAACTCAGCCATACTTAATGCCTACATTGCCGGCTCTTTCGTGCGAGGGAAAAGTCTGTCATCCGGAGGTCGGCTGTAACGGCCTGCTCCCATCGTTAATGTTGAAGAGATGGGGAGCGGCCTACAACATTTAAACCTTGGCTTAATGATATGCCTAATGGTAGTATTGCGCTACATGTCACCCCATCTGGGGCATTAGAAGTGTAAAGCTAGCATTGGTTTGCTTCCACATTATTTTATGATTGACCTTGTTAGTTCTTAAGGAGGGATACACAAGCTTTGACTTCATTTTAGTTGCTAGTTATAAATGATTTTTTTTTATTTTTTTAATGGATACATAATGATAAAGTGGAGTTAGATTAAATGTATCGATCTTCTTATGGGTTCTCATAATGAAATTGTAAATTTGGCTTCTCCTTACATACTCCTAGAAGATATCCCTAATATGGAATGAATAGTTAAGCTACATGAATTTAGATTGTAATTATACGCTTTATTCATTACTCTATATGTAATATCCTCTTACTCATTCACATCCATTATTGCTTGAAGATTTCTAAGTGTGATAGAATATCATGTCGTATCTTAAAAATTGATGATTAGGGGAGAATGATGATCTAGTTAATTGTGGGTTATGTTGGAATTATTCATGGTGGTAATTACATCAATTAAACTGTTGTAAGTTTGTAGTAAATTTTTATCGCACCATGAATAATTGATGTTTAAGATTGATTAATTGATCTAGTTGAATTTCGACATGATTAGATTAGTGGGAATTAGACACTTCTTTTTTCCTTCGAACAGTCGCCAGCCCTGAGACCTTAAATGGTCAAAATCAATTGGATATTGAGCTTGAGCATTGCTTATGTGTCCTGGAGGTCCTAACCTTGCACGGTAGGTTGAGCGGGTAGTCATTTTAATATTTATTATATGGTTGATCATTGTTCATAAATTGTTTCAATATGATTGTGATGTCCTAAGCGGCGACGCTATTTATGTTTATGTGTCGCTATCCTTTTTGTTGATGTGTTGAATAACGTGCGAACAATTTGCATTGGTTCCTTCCCATCCTAACCTCCAAAAACTTTACAATGCTTCCCACATATGCTAGTCTCCCCATTGAACACTTCACTTATTTACATTGTTAAGGCATATGCTAACCTCCCCATTGAACACTTCACTTATTTACTAAGTTTTACTCCACATTAAAGATTTTACATTTTTGTTTATTTTTAAAAACTTTTATGCTGAATATTTTTACTCCAAACACTTTACATTGTTTTACCTTGGCATTGAACATTTCACTTATTTACTAAGTTTTACTCCACATTTAATACTTTCTTTTTTTGCTCATTTTTACAAAGTTTTATGCTAAATTCTTTTACTTTATTCTTATGCATTGTCTTTTTTACATAAACAATAATGGTATTTTTCTTTATTATATGAATTATCTTTTGAAAAATACTATTCACATTACAGATGAATTTAGTTGTATTAAGTTTCATTGTTCACCATATATTACTCAACTAACTCTATATTTTTTATTTTGTTTTTATTGTTTTAAGAATTTTTTTTTTAATGCTTATTCATTAATTAAAAATTAGCTAAGACGAGCCCCCAGAGGGAAGCTCAATTGGCAAGTGTCATGATATGAAGTGTTATGTTCAATGAAGTTCTGCTCAATTGGCAAGTGTCATAATATGAAGTGTTATGTTCAATGAAGTTCTGAGTTCAAATCCCCTCGACTTACCCACACATGCAGAAATATTGATATTTTAAAATAAAATATCTGTAACATTATTTACTTTCAATTTTTGGTTGGATAAGGTAGAAAAAAATTAAATCAATGATAGTGTTGTAATTTAATTTTTTATATTAGTTTTTAGTGGATTGTAAATTACTTTATAGAATTGTTGATAGATATTGAAAGAATCGAAATAAGTATAAAAAAATTGTATTTGCTTTAAAATAAATATTTACAACTTAATTTGAAATATATATTTCTTTTAAATGTTTTTAAAAGATATAAAAAAAAAAAATCATATGTGATTGTAGTTTAAAGATTTGTATTTTTATTTTCATGTGTAACAATGATTTAAAGTTCAATAACATTTTAACTATGCAACAAAACAATATAAACACTCACTTTATATATACTTCTATTCTACCATGAGATTTATCATATTTTTTTAACTTATAATTTATAATTTAAAATAGTGGTTAAGTGTGTGGCTTCTTCTACCTCCTTGATATAGAATTATACTGAATTATACTATTTGAATGTAAAATCAACCATTTATCAAACATTCATTTTATTATTAAATTTAGATTTAGTATGTTTCTATTTTAATTTATGATTTAAGTTAGTAGTAAATGAATATGTCTTCTTTTACTATATTTATAATTATAGAATTATATTATTTAAATTTAAAATAAAATATATATTTTTAAAAAAAAATATTTATAAAAGATTAACGGCTTTGTCGGAAAGAAGTATATAGAAAAAAGATCTTAAGTCTAATTTCCTGATTTATCTTACCGGATTCCAAGTTCACTTTCCTATGTTTTAAGTTATCCAAAAATACTACATTCCATAAATCCTTACATGAATAAATTTGGACAAATTGATGGCCTAATAATTGACAAAAGAAACACATGATTATTTTTTATTTCGGGATCGACTTCTTGTCATCATTGGTTGTATTTCTGGTGATGTATTTTTCTTCTTCCCAACTATTGTCCAACCTTCTTTGACAGGTAGTGATGTTGTTGTTGATTTAATTGTCCCCATGTTTTCCTGATCTGGGAGACTTGATTTCTTTGGAGTTGTCAATGTTGCTTCATCTTTATTGGCGTCATCTGCCCAACTTGAAGGAAATGGGGAGCTGAGGAGAACCTTGCTTTCTATTCTTGTATCGGGAGTATCTGAAGCCTTAAAACTTTCTATTCTCGAAACAAGAGAAATTGAAGCTTTACTCTTCGATTGAGGGACAATATTTGAAAGATTTAGAGGTGTCTCCTGAGTAGACATGCTTTTGGAATCATGTCTCAAAGAATCTAGGTCTGGAGAGGATTTTTGGTTGTTAATAATTAGTTGATGATCTTCATTGGAGCCTTCCCACCAGGTTGATTTACATTGTTACTTCCCCGCCTTCCTATTTCCCTTAGTGCAATGAGCTTCTATGTGCCCTATTTCAAAACAAGCCCAGCATCGCGGAGAGATTCTTTCATAGTCTAGCTTTTGGGCCCAGGAGTAGTTTTTGCAGCGCAAAATAATTTCTGCTGGAAACTCTTTGCTAAAATCCATTTCCACACAAGTTCTGGCGTATGAGGTGATGATATGGATTCTATTTTTTTTACTTAAAAAATGAAACTTTCCTAATTCTGATCCAATATCTCTAAGAGAAGTTTCACCACAAAAATGCAAGGGAATATTCGGAAGTCTGACCCAAATTGGAGCAGAAGAAAGAACAACAATCAGAGGATTGATGCAAGGAGTCCAGGCCATCATGCACAAACTTGAGTTTCCCCAAAACAAAGGGCAAGAGTCAAGGATTAGATCTCGGTCTGCTGCAAGATCAAACTCAGCAATGAAGAAACCTTTTGAGCAGGGGTGAATGAACAAATATTCATTAATGAGATGCTTCCAATGGGATGCGATCCAACCATTGAGATCCATAAGCCGTGGCCAAAGCCCATTGAACTGATAGATTAAAGCATTTTTTCGAAAATAACTTCCCCATCTTTAGCTTTGTGACCCATGAGAAGAGAAATCGTTGGGGCTTCTTGAACCGAGCACAGAACAAAGAGGGGAGAATGAGCTGAAATATGAGATTTAACAGCCTCACTGTAAGAAACCGAGGCGCTACCCAAAGGATCAGAAGAAGGAGACACGCATGGGTGAACAATAGAGCGGGATTGAGCATAACCACTACGAGGCTTGTGGTCGGATCTGCTGCGAGTGGAGGCCAACGTCACCATGGGAGAGAGAACAGCTACGGCCAAGAGGCCGAGCTGCAGAAGGAAAGATGGCTAAGGTTTAACCCTAACCGCAGGAGCGGTCGTGAAACATCGAAGCGTCGAGGGTTGAGAAAAAATTAAAATAAAATATTTTATAAATATCATTTTTTAATTTATTTTTTTAATATAAATTTTATTTTTATTAAAATTGAAATAATTAAATTATTTGTTTATATAATTTGTGTTGTTTTAGAAATTAAAATTATTATATATAACAATTTGATTTTTAAATAATATTATGATCCTTAACTTAAATTTATTTAAATATTTATTTAAGTTTTTTTTTAATAATATTTTAACGTTAAAACTTTTAAAACTAGTTAAATATTTATTTAAGTTTTTTTTTAATAATATTTTAACGTTAAAACTTTTAAAACTAGAATATAATAAAATTTAAAGAAGTTAAAATTCATTTAAGTTTTTTTAATAATATTTTAATGTTGAAACTTTTTAAAGTTAGAATAAAATTAATATATATATATTAAAAAATTAAAAATTTATAAAGTTATATAATTATTTTTTCGAAAATTTCCTCCACATACATATAATCAAATAAACTTTAATAATCTTAAATAATAAAATAAACTTTAATAATTTCAAAAACAATTTAATATCATATTTCTCAATTTTTTATTTTTAACTTATACAAATTAAAAAATCATTTCTCAATTTTTTATTTTTAACATAAAAGCATAGATTTTTCCCAACAAATATTCCAAAATCTCATTTTTTTTTTACTTAATCTAAAGGCATATATTTTTCACACCAACAAATATCCATTCAATCAAAATTTATCAGTTTTGGATTTTTAACATAAAAACATAGATGCTTCCCACCAACCAATGTCCTTTTAAGCAATTAAAAATTAGATGGAATACAAATCTTAATCTACATCTTTTTATTTAATGTGATAAGCTAACATTATATTTCCAGTGTAATAAACCAAATAATCTTAATAATTTAAAATAATCCAATAAATGTCCCATCTTTCCAATGTAATAAGCTAAACAATCTTAATAATTTCAAATAATCCAATAAACCCTAATAATTTCAAATAATCCAATAAATGTCCCTTCAACCAGAATTTATTTTTACTTTTAACCTAAAAAGCATGTCCCTTCAAACAATTAAATGTCTGATGGAGTGAAAATCCCAATATGCAACTTTTTATTTAATGGCCAACACTATCTTTCCAATGTGATAAGCCAAACGTTATCTTTGCCTTCTTAGTGTTGGGAAGATAAACAAATATATTGAGTAGATAATTTCTTAAGATAAGATAAACAAATATGTTGAATAAATAATTTATTAAAGTTATTAATCAGATATTTGAATTTCAATTTTAAAATACATTTTAAAATCAATTTATATTTGAATTTCAAATTTAAAATACATTTTAATTTTTTCAAAGTAAAAACATTTTTTATTTATATTTTAAATATAGTTTTGATATTAAAACCCATAGAAACTATTTTGATATAATGAACATTTCTATAACTAATATGCAAAATATACATTTTCTTTTACTTTTAATTTAAAAATTATTATATATATTTTTTTAAATTCTTAAATACATTAATATGAGTGTAGTGATAAACATAATTAAACAAACAAATTTAAAAATATTAATATTTTTAAATAAAATATATGTAGCATTATTTACTTTGCTTAGTAATGAATAAACATAATTTAAAAAAACAAATTTAAAAATATTAATATTTTTAAATAAAATATCTGTAACATTATTTACTTTTGGTTGGATACATTAAAATAAAAAAAAAATAAAAAAAAAAAATCAATGAATAGTGTTGTAATTTAATTTTTTATATTAATTTTTAGTGGATTGCAAATTACTTGATAGAGTTGTTGATAAGTATTGAAAGATTCCAAATAAGTATAAAAAAAGTTGTATTTGTTTTAAAAGGACTGTTTAGAAATTAATTTGAAATATAATTATTTTTATTTTTTATTTTTAAATAAAAATGTTTTTAAAAAATAACTTTTTTTTCATATGTGATTATGGTTTAAAGTTTTGTATTTTTATTTTCATATGTGATAATGGTTTACAGTTCAATAACACTTTACCTATACACAAAAACAATATAAACACTTACTTTATATATATTCTTATTTTATTATTAAATTTATCATAATTTTTTTTTTAATTTATAATTTAAAATAGTGGTTAAAGTGTGTATTATTAAATTTATCATAATTTTTTTTTAATTTATAATTTAAAATAGTGGTTAAAGTGTGTAGCTTATTCTACCTCTTTGATATAGAGTTATACTTTTTAATCTAAAATAAAGTATTTATTGGATACTCATTTTACTATTACATTTAGATTTATAAAATAGTGGTTCATTTTACTATTACATTTAGATTTATAAAATAGTGGTTAAAGTGTGTGGCTTCTTATACCTCCTTGATATAGACCTATACTTTTTAATGTAAAATAAAGTATTTATTGAATATTCATTTTACTATTAGATTTACATATTTAGCATGTTTCTATTTTTAACTTATCATTTAAGTTAGTAGTCAAAGAGTATGGCTTCTTTTACCACATTTATAACTTTTTACCAGATTTATAACTATAGAATTATATTATTTATATTTAAAATAAAATATTGAATAAATAGTATTGTTTAATTTAATTTTTTTAATTTAAATTTATTTTTTATTAAATTTGAAATAATTAAATTATTTGTTTATATAATTTGTTTTTTAAAAATTAAAAATATATAGAACAAATTGATGTTTAATAATATTAACATTTTTAACTTAAATTTATTTAAATAAATTCTTAACTTAAATTTATTTAAATATTTATTTAAGTTTTTTTTAATAATATATTAATGTTAAAAAAATTTAAAGTTAGAATAAAATTATAAAAAAAAACAAATTAAAGAAGTTAAAACTTTATAAAGCTACATTAAAAGATTTTTTTTTTATTTTTTTTTATTTTCTTGGCATACATATAATCCAATAAATTTTAATAATCTCAAATAATAAAATAAAGTTTAATAATTTCAAAAACAATCTAATGTCACATTTCTCAATTTTTTACTTTTAACTTATACAAATTAAAGAATCATCTACCATATTTCTCAACATTTGACTTTTAATCTAAAAACATGGATTCTTCCCACCAACAAATGTCCCTTCAAGTCAAAATCTCATTTTTTTTACTTAACCTAGAGGCATAGATTCTTCTCACCAACAAATATCCTTTCAATCAAAATTTCTCATTTTTGGACTTTTAACATAAAACATAGATGCTTCCCACCAACCAATATCCCTTCAAGCAATTAAACATTGGATAGAGTATAAATCTCAATCTACACATTTTATTTAATGTGATAAGCCAACACTATCTTTCCAATGTGATAAGCCAAACACTCTTAATAATTTCAGATAATTCAATAAACCTTAATAATTTTAAAATCAATCTGATACCATATTTCTCAATTTTTGGCCTTTTTAACTTACATAAAACCATTCAATACCATATTTTTCACTTTTTTACTTTTAACTTAAAGGCATATATGCTTCCCACCAATAGATGTCCCTTCAAACAAAAAATATTTTGACTTTTATAGGCATAATGAGATGAACAAAGCTCATCAATCACAAATAATCCAAAATATTTGGAATATAGTAATCAAATCCATACAGACAAATATATATATAATGTATAAGAACAAATAGTAAGATGATTACAATGAGAATGAGGGCCCATTTAGATATCCTCACATGGGTTCCCTTTCATGAATACACACATCCTTTAGATAAGAAATGACTTTTTATTTATGATGTGTTTAATTATTAATTATTATATCTATTTCTATATATATTGTGTTCATAACATTGTCTTCCCCTTAAAAATGTTTTGTCCTAAAAGAATACTTTATGGAAGACTTATCTCTTTCTTTGGCTTGTAATTATTGTCTCATGATTTTTCATTCTTGAGTTAGTAATCGTTCAGGACCTGAGACGATAGGATCTTCTAAGCGCTGAGTAAAACTATCTTATTGTAAAGGAGTCTTCCCATCCTAATTCGATCTTATGTGGATTTGGGTTTTTATAGGGTTCTTGGAAAGAACTTGATACATTTTTACTCCCATGATAGCTTCTATTTTGACCCCCACTTGTAGTGGAAGTAATATTCTTCGACATAGTCGTTATTTGTTTTTGTTGATACATTGATTGGCTAAAGTATCGACTTTTGTGATTAGGATGTCAATAAGGCATCCTTGCAACTTGATCTTTACTTTGTATACTTGTAGATTTTTCTTGATTAACTTTTGGAATTGAGTCTTCTACATACCCATGGATTTTTTCTAGTTCGACATTTGAAGACTTCTTTACATGAGTTGTAAGGTTGACTAGATCTGTACTAATTCCTTTATCCATATTTGAGATTTTTACATCTAAAGACTTCTCTAGCTACATAGGTTCAGTCATTGTCTCCTTATCGACTATTGATGTTTTGCGATCTAGGTCTTCTTGTAAAGACTTCTTATCATGCTTGAGTCTTTTAATTTCTGTTAGTAAATCCTGATTATGTTGTTTTAATCATAAAAGTTATTTTTTATCTTCTGACTTGTCATCTGTAACGAACCCTTCGTTACGACTACAAGCAAAGCAGAAAGTGCACATTTTTGTTTTTAAAAAAGAGGACGACAACAATGATTACAGCTAACAACACAACTAACGGCGAGCAACACGCCCGCAGAATAGGAAACAGACAACTATGACTCCACGCACTGGCACAAGGGAAACTGGGTGAAACATGCGTAAAACGACAAGAAGAAACGACTACATGCCTGACCCAAACATGACCACGCCTACAAGATAAGGGACAACAATCCCATCCTAACACAAAGACCGCGTTCAACCCATGCGCCAATAACAAACTTAAAACGATCAAAAACATTCACACAGAAGGCACAGACTCTAGCCAAGTTTCATTCACCTCCATCCAATAGGGTGCACAACGATACCCTCATCAGGGATCATGTCATTACCAGGTGATAGGCATGACAACAACCGTGGCACAACACATAACAACACCCTCAAACCCACCTAAAATCAACGCGGTAGGAGATCAACTTAACCATCCAAACACATGACAAATAACCCTAGTACCCAACCGACAAGTCAACAAGACGACTAAGACAATCTCACGATGCTAAAAATTATTGCACAACAAAAACAACCTGAACATGGTAAAAGATTAAAATTAACACACGCAACTCAATGAAACTATAATCCAAATCCCAAGATGAAATAAGTATCTATCGCTATCCTTTAAAACTAAAACTACATAAATTTGATTGTTGTCCTTACATATAAAAATTAGCAGTCCTTTAATGACCTTGTCATCCTTTAATTATGAAACTGAAACATATATAAGTATTATCCTCAGGATGAGTTCACTATCTAGCTAAGAATTCACAAAACAAGTTTTATAATGATTAGTGAATATGCTAGAGTTCACCAATAAGAAAATCATCAAATTTCTATAAGAAAATCAACAACAAAATTCACACTGTACAACACCACCAATGGTTTTCTCTAAATAAGTGGTTGTCTATTAATGAAGTTATTGTCTAATAAAATATATGTGAGAAGGTTGTAAGTAATATACGTAAATTTGCTAAGTTAAATATATTAATTGTTGTCATTTAAAGATGCGGTAGGAAGAATTATTATAAAATATAAAGGAATTAGTGTGAACATGTGTAAGGGTAAATAAGTACAGCAAAGTGAAAATGTAGATAAACATATCGCATGTAAAATGTAATGCAAAGGGTAACAGCTATCCAAAACGTGGAGTAATAAACCAACCCTAGTCAGAGCTATTCCCAACGCTTTTCATTCACCCATCTCAAGTGCAGACACCTCAAGCTATAACTTACACATGAAAAAAATGGATTCGTTGTCTAATCAAACAATTGCACAGTCACTAGTCAGCACGGTCATCAACAGAATCATTGCCTAATCTTGTACTCAAACACAGACCATAAAATTAGCTGACAACGCAGATTTAAATAGTGACAGTTAACGCCATCATAAATGAAATAAAATCACGTTCTGGGAATGGTAAGATCACCATCTTAAGCATTCACCCTATAGGAATGGAAAAAACTTGGATTCGCTGTCATGAATCGCAGAAATTACATGGGTAAAATTAGAGTTAATAGGTAATACATGCAATCAGAATCATTGGGCAAAATGCTGGAAATCAATAAAACGCAGCCATAGAGGTTTTTTTTCCAATCTCTGCTGGGTATTAAACTTAAACGCAGACAGGGATACATAAATCTTTTTTTTCATTATGCCAGGATACCAACAAAACACAGACGTAGAGGTTCTATTTTCAGAC
Source organism: Picea mariana (assembly GCA_032191745.1). Classification (NCBI taxonomy): domain Eukaryota; kingdom Viridiplantae; phylum Streptophyta; class Pinopsida; order Pinales; family Pinaceae; genus Picea; species Picea mariana. The sequence goes on from JASDQU010207251.1 coordinate 15,241, forward strand.
TCTGCTGGGAATTAAACTTACATTAATTTCTATCGTAGAGAACTCGTCGTTCTTCAAATGTAATTGCTGGATTTTAAATAAAAATCAATGTCAAGAAAAAAGCATCATTACAATCACTGGTAATGTAAGAGTACAAGAATAAATCAAAGAATTTATAACTATCAAGCATTAAATCTATCCAACGCAGCTAATAAAAAGGGAAAACAATGCTTTACAAGGGTAATTTTGCTATCAAACTCAAAAATAATGCAGAGGAAAACGCATTCCATGGGGTCAATGCAAGGTAAAAACTCGCCCTGTAGAGAGGTGATGAATTGCAGTTTTAATCAACATAAGATTGCAATGTAGTCCACGCCCATCTCCCAGACATTATACCCACAAAAAATATGTGACCATCACATCAAATGCACCCCTACACTCGGCAACTACGCCCCCCTCCCAACACAAAAAAAAAGAACGAAGGCATCCGGAAAAACAAAATTTCTTGGTTGTTCAAGGGTAAACAAAAATACGCAAGTGCACAAGGAAGTTCTCGGTGTAATTCAGGGCATAACCTTACTGTTGATCAAGGGGAAAATGCAATCCAAAAAAAATGTAAGGGATGTCAACAAGAGGGAAAAACCCAGTCCAATATAAATTACAACAGTCATCCAAGTGGACAAAAGAAACTAAATTCATCCTCAAATAAATTAAAGTGAAGAAGTGAATCACAGGGAACAAAGATGAACAAGCACAGAGGTATTCATTTTCCAGAAGGCGCAATGACCATCAGTCAACCAAGAACATTCAACGGGGATTGACGACTGGGAAGAAGCATCCTTCGCTCATTATCAACACACAGAAAAGAAGGGCATTAGAATCTATAGGTCATTGTGCACCAAAGTGACGATCGTCGATTCGGCTCCTAGCTGACTTCTCAGGCGTGGAATGAAAAAATAGGGATGAGGACGAAGACCAGACATAAACTCTTCAAAAAAATCAATTAAAACCAACAAGATAGACACAACATCAAGGATTAAATGCCAAGGGAATCAAGTCAAGAAGCGAGCTCAAGGCTAAGGGGAAAATTAAATTCTCAATAAAAATGCTAAGTCCAACACCTTATTTACACAGTTAAATGTACAGAATTGAATGCATAAAGTCAATAATAATCTACCATACAGAATAAGAACATGTGTACTGTAGCCCAAGTCATCCACTCTGAGTCGTTGTCATGCACGCTCTATGCCGCCGCTGCTTCTCGTCCGATGAGACTTCACCAGTACCTCCTAGCCAATGCTAGGGGTACTCTTCTTCCCCCCTAGCCCCCCGAGCTGCAAAGGGGCCACGCACATTGAACCAGAGAGCTGCTAGCTCCTAGCTCACCTCGCAAGGCCGAGCTACCACTCCTCACCGAGCTGGGTATGCCAACTCCCACAAGCTAACTCATTCAAGTCTAAAATTTTGCAGCGTAACTTTATGCATAACAGAAGAGATCCATCCTTCTCCTCCTCCCTCCTTTACATAGAATTTCTAATTCACTTATTTCCCAAATTCCCATTTAATTTATTGTTCAATAATTTAATTCAGAAAAATCCTCGTACATGTGTCACCCATCCCCTTCATTGCACCATAAATTAATTTCATTAATTATTTAATTGCTCCTATTTCTTGGAAGACAGACGGGCAGACCGAATGAACAAACCCATCCTTGGAAGACATGTTGCGCATGTACGTGATGGACCAACAAAATCGTTGGAAAGAATTCTTGTCACTAGTAGAATTTGCTTATAACAATGGTTACCAAAGCACCATTAAGATGGCGCCCTTCAAGTTTCTTTATGGGCGACCGTGTCGGATGCCTTTGAGTTGGGATTGGATTGAGGATAGGGTTCTGGTGGGACCGAAAGCGATCCAAGAAATGGAATATTAAATGAAAACTATAAGACAAAGGATCAATGAAGTGCAAGATCGGAAGAAGAGTTATGTTGATGCGTGTCGTGTCGACCATAGTTACGATGTGGTGATCGAGTATTTTTGCAGATGAAACTACATATGAGTTCGATCAAGTTTGGAAAAAGGGGCTAAACTATCTCCTAGGTTTGTGGTATCCTATGAGATTGTGGAAAGAGAGGCCCGTGGCCTAATGACTACCCTTTTCTGATTCTTGATATGTATGCATGATGTCTTTCATGTCTTTGCTTGAGACATTATGATTAGTGATCCTACACATGTTTTGACTTGAGAACCTTGCGCGTGTCAGATGATGGTGCGCTCACAGCTAAGCTGATTTGCATCCTAGATCATTGCATTCGACAACTACGGCGTCGAATAGTAGATGAGGTCAAGGTCCAGTGGGAAAACTATAGTGATGCAGGAGCATCGCCAACAACAAGCGAGCGTGGGACAAACGCCATCACATTTTTGACACATGTTGAAAATGTTTGAAATGTTTTTGAAAGTTTGGATGCGCAGACACTAATGTAATAGTTAAGAAGGGTGTACTTCCATATTGTAAACAGATCTTGAGCGATTCTCTCTCATCTGTAAGGTGTAGAGGCATTTATGCATAGTTAATGAAAGTAGGTAGATTTAAATTCTAGATTAGACAATTTTAGGAGTTGGAGGGAAAACGGATATAGACACCCTCATCTTGTATCATTGTAACATTATCAAAAATATCATAGAGAGCATAGAGAAGAGCTGTAACAGAGAGCTGTGTAGAAGAATCCAAGTATAGAAGTTCTGAAATTAATATATGAAGCTTTGATTCAGACTCATGGTGTTATAATGCTTTCTGTTGTACATTTGCTTTTATGCTATGTATGTATGATTTCATGTTAAGTATTTGAAGTCAGAGAGAGTAAGGGAATGAGTTTCAATTGTTTCTCTTCTTGAGTCAGAGTTCCTGCAAGGAGTGCAGTGAAGCGTCCGCAAGGAATGCGTTGACGGGTTCAGAGTTCATCTCTGAAAGCTCAGGAGGGATATCGTTGTTCTCATTTCAACTGAAGTGAAAGACAAGCACAAAAGTCATGCAAGGTGTGCGCAGGCTGGTCGATACCTTAGAACACATAGACTAAGGTTGAGAGATTGAAGGACTGTTGTTGTAGAGTTGCACAAAGTCAAGAGATTCAAATATTTAGGAATATTTGAAGAAGTGTCACAAGGAGTGCGTGCATAAGTCTTTTAGGAGACTTGAGTTGGTGAAAGGAAGCTCAAGAGGGTCAGCACTTTCAAAGTGTCGAAGAGCAGGAGAGGAGTTTTGGTCATCATGTAGAGGCCAATTCAAAGTGAAGAGGATCACTGAGGTGACTCAGAGAAGAGGTTCTTGAAGAAGGGATTTGGATGGTCGAGGTTCTCCAAGGAGAACCCCCAAAACAGCGAAGATCATTGGATCTGCAGAAGCTGCTAGGTGGATAACGGTCAGGACAGAGCCATCCTTTGGATAGCTTAGATTAACGACAGCTGTTGATCAAGATTCCCAGGACCATCAGATCATTTCGACATTTCGGGGTTCGAAAGTCCGAAGTGTAAGCCAAATCCTTGGCTGATCAAACCCCCGAAATGTAGATAGAAGTATTCATGTGTGGAAGGAGCGAGGAAAGAGTATAAGTGTTTTGGAACATCAGAATTCAGAAAGTCGGGGATTACGAGGACATAAGGTGGTTCGAGAGTTCCAAACTCCCGATACCTTGAAATCCAAAATAAAGAGAAGGTGACACGTGGGAGGATAGGAGACTTTTGTCGAGGTTTGTCAAAGCAGTGAGGAGAAGTGCCATTTCGACATTTCGGGACTTCGGAGACCAGAAGACATAATTTCGGCATTTCGAGGTTCGGAGTTTTGAGGGCCCCGAGGACATAGTGGAAGCACTTTTCAGTGTTTGAAATCCCGAAACCACGAAGAGGAAGGGAAGACTGGAACATTTTCATTTCGGTAAAATCGGAAGTCGAAAGTTTGGGACTCCAGGGGTTGAGAGCAGAGTTGCACATCATCGCAACTCCTGAATTCGCAAAAGCCGAAAAGTCGAAATTGACATCAGAAAAGGCCAAGTGTTAGTATTTCGGGTTTCGAAGGTCGAAGAGGTAGGGCGCTCGACCACGGGATTCGTGAAATAGCAAAATCCAGTATCCCGAAATAAAATAGGAGTTCCCTCAAGGTTTGTTGTGGGTGTTGATTTCCTGAAAGGGAAATAGAAGAGCCAATCGAGCTCTTAGGGGCCAAAAAAGAAAAGATCTTGTGTGGATCCCAACCTGCGGGTCTGGGGGTCTACGTCAGTTGTGGTATCAGAGCCTAATTTTGTCTGTATATCTCACGTAGAGTAAGCTAGGGAAAAGGAGTACTCTGATATACATCAGTTGTGGTATCAGAGCTCTTCTTTGTTTGTATATTATAGATAGAGGGAACAAGATTACCATTAGGTATAGATTTCCATTGCCAAGGATGGATGATTTGATGGATTGTTTGAGTGGAGCCAAAAAAATTTCAAAGATTGATTTGAAAAGCGGATATCATCAGATCCGAATGAGAGAAGGTGATGAATGGAAGACAACATTCAAGACAAATGAAGGGTTGTATGAATGGCTTGTTATGCCATTTGGCTTAACAAACGTGCCTAGTACTTTCATGAGGTTGATGAATGAAGTCTTGAAGGAGTTTATAGGAAAGTTCATCATTGTATATCTTGACGACATACTGATTTTCAGTAGGACAGAAATAGAGCACTTGAAGCATTTGGCTACAGTGATGAAGAAATTGCAGCAAGAGAAGTTGCTAATAAAGATGAAGAAGTCATCATTCATGAAGACAGAGATCATTTATTTGGGGTTTGTTATTTCAACAAACAAGTTGAAAATGGATCCAGATAAAGTGTAGGTGATTAATAATTTTCCATCGCCAAAGAGTATATTTGAAGTTAGAAGCTTTCATGGATTGGCTAGTTTCTACAGAAAATTTATCAGAAATTTTAGTGGAATTAGCACACCGATGATGGACACGGTGAAGAAAAGGCATAAATATTTTCACTGGATGGAAGAAGCAGAGAAAAGTTTCAATTTGTTGAAAAAGAAAATTACTGAACAACCAATTTTGGTGTTGCCAGATTTCAACAAGACGTTTCAGGCCAAGTGTGATGCAAGTGGTTTTTCCATAGGAGCGGTCTTAAGCCAAGACAATAGACCAATCACGTACTTCAGTGAGAAGCTGAATGAAGAGAAAGTGAAGTACTCCATGTATGATAAGGAATTTTATGTGATCATACATGCACTGAAGAAGTGGAGGCACTATTTGGTTCCTAAAGAGTTTGTTTTGTATAGTGATAATCATGCCTTACAATTTGTAACTCAGCAGGATAAATTGAACCAGAAGCATGCAAAATGGGTTGAATACATGTAGAATTTTACTTTTGTAATTAAACATATTTCTGGAACTGCTAACAAAGTTGTTGATGCTTTGAGCAGGAAATGTTTGCTGATGCAGGAATTTAGAGTCAAAACTTTAGGTTTTGATAATCTCAAGGACATGTACAGAAATGATCCAGATTTCAAAGAGGCATATGAGGCATCTAAGAATCCAATTCTCAGGGACAAAAGTCAATAGACTGAATATATGATCCAGGATGGATTACTATTCAAAGGAAATCAACTATGTATTCCAAAATTCTCCATGAGGGAGAATCTGTTGAAGGAAAAACACAGTGGAGGATTGATCGGACATTTCGGTCATGATAAAACGTTCTCGAAATTAAATGGATCATATTTTTGGCTAGGGATGAGAACATATGTCAAAAGATTTGTGGAAAGATGCAGAATTTGTCAGCACTCAAAAGGAAAAAGACAAAATACAGGGTTGTATCAGCCGTTACCCATACCTGAGAGGCCGTGGGATGCAGTAAGCATGGATTTTGTGTTGGGGCTGCCGAGAACGCAAAGAGGGTTTGATTCAATCTTTGTGGTGGTAGACAGATTTTTGAAAATGACACATTTTATACCATGTCATAAAACCAGCGATGCAACTCACATTGCGAACCTATTTTTCAAAGAATTTGTTAGACTTCATGGCTTACCAAGGAGCATAGTTTCAGATCGAGACACTAAGTTTGTGGGACATGTCTGGAGGACTTTATGGAAGAAGCTGGAAACAAAATTGTCATTTAGCTCAGCTTATCATCCTCATATGGATGGACAGATAGAAGTTGTGAACAGAAGCTTGGGAGATTTACTGAGAAGCCTAGTGACTGAACACCACAGTCAGTGGGATCACATTCTGCCACAGGCAGAATTTTCCTATAATGATTCGATCAATAGAAGAACAGGGCAGATTCCATTTCAGATTGTTTATGGAATACAACCAAGGGGAGTTTCTGAATCCTTCAGTTCAGAAACNTAGTGACTGAACACCACAGTCAGTGGGATCACATTCTGCCACAGGCAGAATTTTCCTATAATGATTCGATCAATAGAAGAACAGGGCAGATTCCGTTTCAGATTGTTTATGGAATACAACCAAGGGGAGTTTCTGAACTGAAGGATTCAGAACAGAATGAAACTAGAAGTGCTAGTGCAGAAGATTTTGTAGAGGAAATGAAAGAACTTCACAGCCAAGTGAAGGAGCGATTACAGAACTCGAGCCAAGAGTACAAGCATAGAGCAGATCAACAAAGGCGACAACTTCATTTTGAAGTTGGTGATCTGATTCTTTCACACCTAAGAAAGGAAAGGTTCCCAAGGGCAACATATAACAAACTGAAAATGAAAAAGATTGGACCATGTAAGATCATAAGGAAATTTGGGGAAAATGCATACGAGATTGAATTACCCAATGGGGTCGGAATTTCACCGATATTCAACATCTCATATTTATACCCTTACAAAGCTGAAGAAGACAGTGGACAAATAGAAGTTTAGTGGGCTAAAAAAATGCATGTAGCTGAAAAGCCACAGATGGAGAGTATACTTGACAAGAGAGTCAGCAAAAAGACCAGGAGAAAAGAGTATTTTGAATACTTAGTCAAGTGGAAGGGACACCCAGTTGAAAATGCCAGCTGGGAGAATGAAGCAAAAATTTAGAAGCATGGATAGACAGTGCAAGAGCTCATGAACAGGAGTCCATGTAAATTTTCAAGCGAGGGAGTATGATGCAAGAGCATCGCCAACAAGAAGCGAGCGTGGGACAAACACCATCACATTTTTGACACATGTTGAAAATGTTTGAAATGTTTTTTAAAGTTTGGATGCGCAGACACTAATGTAATAGTTAAGAAGGGCGTACTTCCATATTTTAAACAGATCTTGAGCGGTTCTCTCTCATCTGTAAGGTGTAGAGGCATTTATGCATAGTTAATGAAAGTAGGTAGATTTAAATTCTAGATTAGAAAGTTTTAGGAGCTGGAGGGAAAACGGATATAGACACCCTCATCTTGTATCATTGTAACATTATCAAAAATATCATAGAGAGCATAGAGAAGAGCTGTAGCAGAGAGCTGTGTAGAAGAATCCATGTATAGAAGTTCTGAAATTAATATATGAAGCTTTGATTCAGACTCATGGTGTTATAATGCTTTCTGCATATACATACGGAATGCTATGCTTATGGTTGTTTTATTCTTTCTGTTGTACATTTTATTTTATGCTATGTATGTATGATTTCATGTTAAGTATTTGAAGTTAGAGAGAGTAATGGAATGAGTTTCAATTGTTTCTCTTCTTGAGTCAGATTTCCTGCAAGGAGTGCAGTGAAGCGTCTGCAAGGAATGCGTTGACGGGTTCAAAGTTCATCTCTGAAAGCTCAGGAGGGATACCGTTGTTCTCATTTCAACTGAAGTGCAAGACAAGAACAGAAGCCATGCAAGGTGTGCGCAGGCTGGTTGAGACCTTAGAACACATAGACTAAGGTTGAGAGATTGAAGGACTGTTGTTGCAGAGTTGCACAGAGTCAAGAAATTCAAATATTTAGGAATATTTAAAGAAGTGCTGCAAGTAGTGCATGTAGAAGTCTTTTAGGAGACTTGAGTTGGTGAAAGGAAGCTCAGGAGGGTCATCACTTTCAAAGTGTCGAAGAGAAGGAGAGGAGTTTTGGTCATCATGCAGAGGCCAAGTCAAAGTGAAGAGGATTGCTGAGGTGACTTAGAGAAGAGGTTCTTGAAGAAGGAATTTGGACGGTCAAGGTTCTCTCCCGAAACAACGAAGATCGTTGGTTCTGCGGAAGCTGCTAGGTGGATAACGGTCCGGACAGAGCCATCCTTTGGATAGCTTAGATTAACGTCAGTCGTTGATCAAGATTCCCAAGGCCATCAGATCATTTCGGCATTTTGGGGTTCGAAAGTCCGAAGTGTAAGCCAAATCCTTGGCTGATCAAACCCCCAAAACGCGAATAGAAGTATTTGTGTGTGGAAGGAGCGGGGAAAAAGTATAATTGTTTCAGAACATCGGAATTCGGAAAGTCAGGGATTACGAGGACATAAGGTGGTTCGAGAGTTCCAAACTCCTGATACCCGGAAACCTGAAATAAAGAGAAGGTGACACGTGGGAGGATAGGAGACTTCTGTCGAGGTTCATGAAAGCAGCGAGGAGAAGTGCCATTTCGGCATTTCGGGACTTCGGAGACTGGAAGACGTAATTTCGGCATTTCAGGGTTCAGAGTTTTGAGGGCCCCGAGGACATAGTGGAAGCGCTTTTCGATGTTTGAAATCCCGAACCCGCGAAGAGGAAGGGAAGACCAGAACATTTGCATTTCGGTCAAATCGAAAGTCGAAAGTTCGGGACTCCAGGGGTCGAGAGCAGAGTTTCGCGTCATCGCAACTCCCAAATTCGCAAAATCCGAAAAGCCGAAATTGACATCAGAAAAGGCCAAGTGTTAGTATTTCGGGTTTCAGAGGTCAAAGAGGTAGGGCGCTCAACCATGGGATTCACGAAATAGAGAAATCTGGTATCCCGAAATAAAAGAGGAGTTCCCTCAAGGTTTGTTGTCGGTGTTGATTTCTCGAAAGGGAAATAGAAAAACCAATCAAGCTCTTAGGGGCCAGAAAAGAAAAGATCCTGTGCGGATCCCAACCTGCGGGTCTGGGGGTCTGCGTCATATAGTCTGCACCCGACGACCTCGGAGGACACATATGATATGCACCAACAGTTTTCATTTTTGTTGGATAGATAGACTTATGATACTGTGATACACATTACTTCGGGACGAAGTTTAGACCAAGAGGGGGTGTATGTAACATCCCTCTCTTGCGTGCACTGAGCGAACTTATTCTTTGAGGACACTTGCTTGCAAGTGATTCAGATTATTATACCATTGACCGTTGATTATTGTTATGAGGCATTATCGATGTGATTATATGTTATTTTTTTGTATTGACTTAGACAGGTTCTATTGACTCGGTTCTCCTGAGTGTGTAGGATTTGGACCTCGAGAATGCTGAGGCATCGAGGGAACCCTTGGACTTCGGATCGAGTCAGGGAGTGGACTATTGGGGTTTGATTGTTGTGTATATATGACATATGTGCATCTGATTAGATGTTATGATTATGGATTTTTTTCTTACATGATTCGTTGATGATGCAGGCTGACAATGGCTTGCCGACCAAACTCACATGTGGAGTAGAGGGGTCATGCACGACTACCAGAGACATTGAGGGAGAGGTGTGGACAACAGCCCTGCCACGGCCTACTAGCACTCTCGTTGTGGCTCAAAATGTAGGTTAACGACTACCTAGTTCGAGAACACCCACGATGTTGTGAGGGTAGACTGCAACAGTCGCTTACGCTCATTCTAAGGGGCATGCAATAAGGCAAGGGCCTTATTCCTTAGAGACACTTAGTCTCCCACAAGATCACCTGGTAGAGTATTGACTCCAGGGGTTTTTGATGTCTACCAAGTCAGTCAAGAGCCGAGTGGCACCCTTGGAGCACGTACTGCATCTTGAAGGGTACATCACGCAAGAAAAATGGAAAGAGGTGAGTGGCACCCTTGGAGCACGTAGTGCGTCCTGAAGGGCACATCGCGCAAGAAAAACAGAATGAGGTGAGTGGCACCCTTGGAGCACCTAGTGCGTCCTGAAGGGAATGTCTCATTGTTAAATAATAAATGAATAAACCTAGATGGCCTTAGAACGAATAGCATGATAAGAAATATTTAAAAACAATTTCCCTAATAAAATGTCACCCAGCCTCGAAAATTAAAATCTAGGTAAGTGGTACTTGTGATAAAAAGATATATATATTTATATAAAAATAAAAATAAATAAACAAAAATAATCATCATCATTAATCATGTGACAAGAAGGGGATAAGCGATTCAATTAATTTATAAAAAATATTTTGGGGGATAAAATTTAAAAAGGGGGGTAAAGGGGAATAATTGTTTTATTACATTTGCTAATTAAAAATTTATTAATTAAAAAGAAAAAGGGGAAAAAGGTAATTTTCTGCACTTTCCAATTTGAGTTTTAAACGAAAAGGGAAAGAGGGAAATTTAAAAGATTTAGGAAACTAGGAAAAAGTGGGAAACATAAGGGGAAAAAAAAAACTGAAAGACTAACTTAGTAAGGTATTTTGTATTTAAGAGATTTCTAAATTGAACTCAACTAGTGAATTAGTAAGGGGGTAAGTCATTAAAATGTGTAAGGGAATATGGGAACACCTAGGAGCGATTCTGGGAATGATTTTAGGTGGGTGATGGAAATAGGAGTAATTAATTAATTAATGCAATCAATTTATGGTGCAATGAAGGGGATGGGTTACACATGTACGGGGAGGATTTTTATGAATTAAATTATTGAACAATAAATTAAATGGGATTTTCGGAAATTAAATGACTTAGAAACTCTATATAAGGGAGGGAGGAGGAGGATGATGGATCTCTTCTATCATGCGTAACATTACGCTGCAGAATTTTAGACTTGACTGACTTAGCTTGTGGGAGTTGGAATACCCAGCTTGTTGAGGAGTGGTAGCTCATCCTTGCGAGGCGAGTTGGGAGCTAACTGATCTATGGTTCAGTGTGTGTGGACCCTTTGTGGCTCGGGGGGCTAAGGGGGAAGAAGAGTACCCCTAGTGTTGGCTGGGAGGTACCGGTGAAGTCTCATCAGTCGGCAAGCGGGAGCTGCATAGAGCGTGCAGGACAACAACTCAGAGCAGACAACTTGGGCTACAGTACGCTTACTCTTATTATGCATGGTAGATTATTGTTATACCCTATGCTTTCATTTCTATAATTTTTTTTAATTGGGTAAAGAATATGTTTGACTTATCATTTCAGCCAAGAACTTAAATTTTCCCCATAGCCTTAGCTTGTTGCTTGACTTGTTTCCCTTGGCATTCAGTCCCTGATTGTTGTGACTGTCCTTGGTTTGTTGATTGTTGTGAAGAGTTGTGATTTTTACTTCATCCTCATCCCTAGTTTGTTATTCCACGCCTAAGCAGTCGGCAAGGAGCCGAATCGATGGTCGTCACTTCGGTGCACAACGATCTATAGATTCTAATGCCCTTCTTTTCTATGTGTGGATGATGAACGAAGGATAATTTTTTTTTCCCCGACCATCTACCCTTACTATCTCTGTGTTGATTGATCCTTGGTTGAATGACTAAGTCTATGCACCCTCTTGTGAATGAGTATTGTTGATTCATTGTCGATTGATTGATTTGATTGTGCCTGGATTGAAATTCGTTTTATTGTCAAATTAAACATTTTAGGAATCCAGAGTTGAATTCATTTTTATGGTTGGACAACCACTTTATGCATCCAGTTTTATTTCGTTATACTGTTGAATTTAACCCTTGCCTGCGTTTTAAAGTACCACGACCTTCCAGCGAATCTCCTTGTTGATATACCTATGTTTTAATGTTGTAGGACAGCGAATTCTCATAAAGCTTTATAAACGATTAGTTACTGTATTTACACAACGTTGATATGTCTGTTGATCTGTAATAATGAATAGCAATTATGTCATAAATTAACAACAATATTTTGGTTATCCTTATCTTGTTAAATTGCAACATATAAATCTTGTTAGACCAACAATTTCTACCATCAATGCTGGATAGCGTTATGGCATATCAACATAGCGAAATTGTACTACTGAAAATAGTTATCTAGTGATTTATGCTATTGACGGGAAGGGCATTTTAACATACAACAATAGCATTTTAATTGATTTGATGGTCTGTGAATGGATTGTAGACAATGATTTATTTAAATTGATTATTGTCATGATTGACAACATTATGATCCTATATGTTCAGTTAGACAACAATTTTATATCGTTATACTACATTTTTATATTGGTAGCGAGTTTATGTATCAGACCGGTCACTACAGGGCGAATTTATATAATGGAAGGGAAACAAATGGAATGTTGCATTGACTGTGACAAACGTGGCTTCTCTGTTATGCATTGGTGGTGTATCTGTGGCACAGCAGGTGGCGTTTAAAGGTAGCATTCCCATTTGGTAACAGTGATGGATAGAGTATTTATTATAGACAGCCCATTATGGTAATACATCCATGTGTCCAATTAGACAGCAACCCCTTAACTACGTTTTTATATTGGTTTTAGTTTTAAAAGGGGCAGCGGTTTAAATTGCTTATTACCTGGTTAAAGGGCAGACTCGACCACAGACTTGCTTATTTTTGTTGCAGCGATTTATAACCGACTAGCTTATTTCCTAGTTAAGGGGCGGACTTGATAACCAACTTGCTTTGGCAGTGATTTTATTGCTTGTTTATGCTGCTTAATGGTTGTGGTTAGTACATAGATAACTGACTTGATAATGACGCCATGGTACAGGAAGATCGAACCAACCCATTGCTTCATCGTTTGTGTGGGGCATTTCAAACTTTTATGGCTATTTTAATGCCCAATAATTGATAATGCCTGGAATTTTCCTATCAGCTTTACCGCCCTTTAATTTTTCAGTATTTATTGCTTAGGCAGCCATACTTTTTCATCTTTTGGAATTATAGGCTGCACTAACTTGACTAGTTAAAAATGCCCACTATTCTTAGACTCGGGGGTTCATTCTGATAGGAATATGTCCCTTATATACAAGGCTGAGATTGGATGTAGGTTGATTTGTTAACTTCACCCTGTTGCCTAGCTTCGTTGAAAGGAAAGGGCTTCTAAAAACAATTAATTTTTAAATATTAATTATGGATATTTTCTAATTTAATTTAGGTTATGGAAATGATGTAAGGAGTTGATGTTTTTCTAATAGGGAGAGAGATTAGGGGCTTGACAGTGTGATGTAACCCCA
>JASDQU010207252.1:6768-17147 GCA_032191745.1 Picea mariana
GCTCTGTTACAATAATATCCAAGCTAGGGTTCTCAATACTCTCGACTCCTATTTATACTAAAAAGAAGCATCTAGAGGAAGATCCTTCTAGAAGCGGAAGCTTCTATTAGGTCTTCTTACATCCGCCTTATTCTATTTTATTGAAAGGTCTTATTAATATTGACCTTTATTACATCCGAATACATTGATCTACCTATGTGCGGGTTAGGACCTTAACACATTACAAGCATTCCTAATGGAGTTTCTAGCAAGTTTACACTCGTTATCATACCAAGGGTTGACAATTCTTTTCTTCTTTTTACACAACACTTTGATAGATAATTTTTTATGGAGGTAGAGAGGATTTTTGTAAAATTATGATAAATGTCTTCAATATTGTTTTTATATGATAGAATATTTGATTCGGAGTTTAATTCCTTTAAAAATAGATCAACTTTATTTTTGTCAAAAAATAGACGCCTTTGGTTACTAGACTTATCTTGAAGGGGGTTTTTGTGCATGGTAAAGTTTAGAGTTAGGGTTAAAGGTCTATGATCAGAGTCAGACTCATGGTTGTTTAAATGGTCAAAATTTACTATTTGGTTGTATACATGGATATTTGATATCACATAGTCCACAACACTACTACCCATCCCATGGATACAAGTCATTTGGTTAGATTTTGGCCACTTCCTTAGACCATTACAAATGATTAGATATTGAGAATTGCAAAGCTTGACTAACTCAGTACCATATAAATTCTCGGTCAAGTATTCCTAATTTCTCTTGTATTTATTAGCTAAAACAAGGTCCTCATCAAGCCACAGAGGATTAGGGTTGGAATTGTTGCTCAAGATAATAGCTTGATTAATTGTAGTTCTAGCATTAAAGTCTCCTAGTAGGAGGATACTACCTTCATTTGTGAGACTGCAAATATCTTGTTCTAATATTTTATAGGGACAAGTTTTATCTAGATCGTTTTTTTATATAAAAGGTAGAATCTATAGACTCAAAATAAGTAATTGTTATTGTTGTATACATATTATTATCTTTGATATTTGAAATCTCCACCCACCCAAATGAACTGATTGAGAGGGTCTTTTTTATGAAGACGAATGTGAGGAGAAATGTTTATTTTTATGTTACAACTTATGCCTCCAAACCCTCTACGAGAGTCCTCCCTTTTTCATTGTATTTAGGTTGAATTTAATATTTAAATAAATTTTACAATAATTTAAAAGTTAATTTTAAATTAAACTATTATTTTTTAAATTTTAATAATTAAATAAAATATTGGAATATAAAAATATAAAATTAAATAGTTATAAAATATTTTTTTAATAAACATAATTGTTTATTTAGTTTAAAATTTTCTATAAATAAATAAATATAAATAGATAAAAAAAATGAGTATATCTTAATAAAATGATAACATAAAACATAAAGGAAAATGGTATTGGTAAGATAAACGTGTATTTATTTATTTTGAAATATGTAAATAAAGTTAGTGTATCTTAATAAAATGAAAACACATAAAGAAAATTGAATTTGAAAGGTAAAGTTATATTTTTTTATTTGAAATATGTATACTAAAACTATGTGGTCTTTTGAATAGCTATGTGGTTTTGCCAACTATGTGGTGATGCGAATTTGTATTTGAAATCCGCGGTGATACATTGTTTGTAACTTTGTAGTTCTTCCTTCTTCAACCCATTTAGCACATGCGCACGTGTGTTTGTAAATTAAATGAATTATTTGTTATTTTGATTCAAGTTTAATTTAAAATATATTTATAATTGTAAAGTGTGAAAATTAAAGAAATTTAAAAATAAATGAAATTTATTTTTTTTTATAAAAAAAAATATTAAAATAAATTAATTATTTTTTAATAATTTTTAAAAGTTTAATAAGTAAAAGTTGATTTTAGAGATAATAATTTTTATCATTATTATCCATTTTTTTTTCATTTTAAAAATCAATCCAAAATAACAATTGTTACTTATTTTATCTTCTTTTCAATATGAGCAATCCACCACTTCCAAAACCTCATCGTGTCAGGGAGAGCCTCCCCAAAGTCACCCTAGAGAGTTTTTACGAATATGTAGAATCATTAGAAAAAAAGAGAGAACAAAGAGATGCGATAAAAAATTAAACTCTTCGAAGATACGATTCAAAAATAGATAGAGCATAGATTGGTAGGGTTCAAGAGCTAATTGCGAACAATGGAGGCTAGAATACAAGAAATGGAAAAACAAAAACTATCAACCCAAGAAGGAGAGGTTGAAAAAAATCGCAACTTGAGAGATAGGATTAAAGAGCTAGAAGAAAAGAGGATTGGTCACAAACCCTTGACTATGAGCATATCCCATTCAGATGCAGAAAGTGTCACGAACACGGCCATCTGTTCCGAGAATGCCCCCTAAATCAGCAAGCTCCCAAGGTAAGCCAAAATCTGCAGAAAGATGGTTTCACCACGATCCAGACGAGGAAGAAAAATCCCACTCGAAAACAAGCAGCTGACCCCAGACCTAGGATCCAAACCAGGAATGCTTATGATATACTGAGCCAGTTACCCGAGGATGAGGAAATCCAAGATCCACATGATGGTTTACAGAAAGGCAAAGCCCAGAATCCCACACCCTCCCCTTCCGATCCGAATAAGGAGATCAATGGAGAAGAAAAAGGGGATGCAGATGGAGATACTCTAATGCAAATGGATGCCCAAGACCTGGCAGGCATCGACCTTGAGAAACTGGAGGAAGCCCTCAATCAGAAAGACCTGCAAGGCCTTCCAGAAGAACAACTTAGAAAGGTGCATACGGTCTTCCTCGATTCAACAACAGGATCCACAGCGTGCCTTGGCATCGCCACAGAATCAAGCTCCGGCCCTAAGAAAATACCACGTGAGAATAAAAGAAGGGGAAGGAAACCAGTACATCAGCTGATTAAAGAAGCTAGAAATTTAATGATCAACTCAGGTCAAATACAGAAGATCTCGGAGGGATACCTCCACCCACACCCCTCCTCATAATGATGAAGATCATCACTTGGAACATTAGAGGACTCAATGGGCGATCCAAGCAAAGAATCCTCAGGGATTGCGTCAAGGAGGAAAGCCCAGACATTCTAATGTTACAGGAAAGTAAATGTGCATGAATGGAAGCTGAAACCATCTTCCAACGTATATGGAAAGGTTGCAACTATGTCCACACAGACTCTACGGGGGCAACGGGAGGTCTAGCAATATTGTGGAACCCTAACCACACTATCCTTAGTGGACCCTTCTCCACTGTAGGTACCTTGTCAGCTCACTTTGAAGTTATAGGCTCAAATCAGGAGGGGACCATCACCAATGTCTACAGCCCACAAGGACAACAGGAAAAAATCAAATTTATGTAAAAGCTAACCCAAGTTAAAGCACTAGCAAACACGCCCAACTGGATCTTAGGAGGAGACTTTAATATGATCATGTCACTGGAGGAAAAAACAGGTGGAAGCAAACGACTAGAGCAAGACATCGGTAAGTTCAAAACCCTCCCTGAACAGTTAAAGTTAGTAGACATAGAGAACAACAATGGCACTTTCACCTGGTCTAATCGCAGATCAGGTAGCCAACATGTAGCATGCAGACATGATCGCTTTCTCGTAACAGAAGATTTGATTGAAAGAGACATCTGTATAGAAAGCTTGATCCTCCCCAAAACGGGTTCTGATCACTGGCCAATTGCCCTTCAGATAGCAATAGAAACAACACCGAAATTTAAACCTTTCAGATTTGAGAAATTCTGGCTCACACACCAATATTTCCAATGGCTAGCACAAACCTGGTGGAATCAGTCTAAGACAGATCAGGGCACCAAGATGTACAGATTTCAACAAAGGCTCAAAAACTTCAAGCAAAGGCTCAAACAATGGAACAAAAACACCTTCGACAATATTTTCCAAAGCATCAAAGACGCAGAGAACAGACTGGCTGAGATACAAAGAATCTTTATATCAGGAGCTCGCACTGCTGAGCTCATGGAGGAAGAGGAGAAGCTTGTTATCACTCCAGGAAACTCTCCTAGGCTGTAAGTCAGAGATGCCTGGTAACTCAATCTTTTTAGGAACTATTTTCTCAATAATGGGTTGGGGTTTTGGATCAAGATGAATATTTGAAACTCTGAGTTATATTCTCAAGACAGTCTTAACTATAATCATGCAACGCAAGGCTTTCAAGAGCTATTGTCAGATAGGTTTGAATAATAGGTGGATGAGAAAACTAATCAATCAACTAGAACATACATAAAACCATATGTATAATGGGTCAACAAACTAGCCAAGGATGCTTGTGATTCTTGCTTGATAATCAAAAGTAAGATGACAGTTACTAGGATCATTAAACAGAGACAAAAGAACTAATTCCACTCATAAGAGTAGACATAGATAAAACAAGGTCTGATAGTAACAAAAGAAAGAAGCTTGCTGGCTGATATATTAAAGAAAGTGTCTTGTTACAAAACAGTAGCATGTAGAACTCAAATTCGAACCCCTTGGTGCTTCAAATGTCTTTGGCTTTATAGCCTTACAAGATGAAATCTAGATCCTTGAAAGATGGATCAGATTTGCTAAAAATAGTCAAATCAAAGTAGATACAACAAGTGTAGGATAAGATCCTATAAAAGTGGATCTGGAATTCTAAAGATGGAAAGTAAAAAAAAAATAGGAAAATATCATATCTAAGGAGTCAAACTCCATCTTGATAACCTTCATATCCTCCAAACTCTTTGACAGATGTAGAAAGCCTTCCAAGGCTGATGACTCTTCATAAGAAATTCGAATTTGCCTCCTTTGGCAAAAAGACAGTTTTTCTGCTCATCAACTAGTTCACCATTTTCACTTTCCCACCTTCTTAAACATTAAATACATCAAGATAAAACCTTAAATATGTTTTATTTAATTATTACGCATCTTTAGAAACCAACCTTGAAAGATTTGGTTGAGAAAAAGTTAAATCTGGGCAAAATTACTACCTTGCTGCCATGTAACAGGTTTTGGTGGTTAAGAGCCTAAAAATTAAGGGCTGTTAACCACCGAAACCTGTAGCTTCTGAAAATGTTTAAGATTGACAAAATGGATATCCCTGCTGCTTCTGTGAGTGATCAAGGCTTCTTTGGTGATGCTCCTCCTCCTTGTACATGACTGGAAACTTCAGTTTGCTGTGTATTGTAAACCATTTGGTGAATACCATCCTAAAGAGTTCATACAAAAGCTCCTTGCATCTACAGGTCCATATCTCTTGAGCTACAACATATGCATAGACATGCGTATCTGGACTAATAGTAGCTCCATGAATTAGTTGCATTATTACTGTAGTTCTCAGAGTTGCTTAATGTTTACACTGTAAAAAAGCTTGGACAACCAATGATAGAAATGCTGATGTGGATATCCATGTGTTGTTGGTTGACTTAAACCAAGTCTGAAGAATTGTGAAGGTCTTGCAGAGGGGCAGACATGTTGTTCAAGTTAGTTGGACTAGAGACTTCTTTTGTAGAGTTTACCCTGCTAACATTGCGGAAATATAAGAGCTTGTCTCCAGGTAACCTTAACAAAAATGATCTTCTAGAAGTGTCTGATGAAATCCCTTCAATAAACACACTTGAGTTCTCATTATCAGGACTTAAAACAACCAACCTCTCCAAAACACCATCATCTCCAACAAATGAAAGACGTAGATCAGAAGAAGGTAACAAAGTCAGACTCAAATGGCCTCTTGTAGAAGTTGAGCACAATAGATCGCCTTGTTTAATTTGTTTTCCCACGTGGATTGAAACAAGTGGAACACACAAACAACGTGCAAGAATGAGTTTCCATGGCTTTAAGGATCTGTTGTAGCTTGCTACACTTGTGTTGTCACATGAAGTAGCTGAGTACTGATTGACAACTGCTTTTGATGATGAGAATGACCTTGATTGCGATATTCTTCAACCTTCAAAATGTAGCCACCCTGTACTATTTCCAATTGCTTCCTTTGAAAGAGAATCTGCCATGAAGTTGAATTGATGATGAACATGGAAGATTTTTAACCATGAAAAATTCCTCTTGAGTGCCATAATTTTCTTCTTCCAAGTGAGAAGAAAGAGAACATTAAAAGAGACCCTGATATTACTGCCAGCTCCAACAGCAATCTGTCACCAATGCCTCGTATGCCAGCTTGACTAAAATAGAGTCAAAAGATTTATTCCACATCCAAACAGGCTTATCTCCTTCATCCTTCAGTGAGAAACCACTGCTTTTGAGAAGCATTACATAAGAGCACCATTCCTAGGCTAAAACACCAGTCAAACTTAAATCAGATGCATCCAACTAGTCATGTGAACCTAAGACATTCAAATGAGATGAATGTGCAATATGGGATAAAGAATAAAGAATAGATCTGCAAAGAGGACAAGTTCTGTAACAGATCCAAGGAGAGCTTGTATGAAGAACCACATCCCACAATCAGATCCTGACCAACAAGGACTCGTTTACCATCGCCAACATTCCAAGCCATCCATTTCTTCAACAATGGAAGCGAGTCTAACAAATTTCTGGATGATGAATTTTCTATTGAACTGGAGTTTCAACCATTCTTTAGCCATTTAAAACGAGTCTGGAGCTTTGAAAGCGTGCCTCATAGATTTCTGTGCATGCATTTATCGATCCTCTGCATTTACAAAATTTTGCCAACTGACACCTGATCTTGCGGGGCAATTTTGACTATCTTCCCGAACTCCAAATCCAAATCTGATTGCACCATTGAAAATCTTATGATCTGTAGTTAAAAATCAACTATTTGAACATGCAAAACGGACATTCCACGACTGAGAAAATTTATTTTTCCCAAAGGCATTTTTTTCTGGAAATTCTGACTTTCGGTGGTTAACTAGCCCGAAATTTAACCTGTTAACCATCTGAAAATCTCTGCTTTCGGGGGATAATGAACACCTACGGGTTCACCTAAGCCACCGAAACCTGTAATTTCTATTTCTTGAAAATAATATCAAATGCAATGTTTATTTTGAACTTATTTACAAACAACAAACTTTCAAATAAGCCTAGAAAAATTTCAAATAAATTTTTCAAGTATTTTCTATCACCTAAAATGACAAAACTTGATGGTTCTATTTTAGGAGATAACAACTGGCTCCTACTCGAGGATGGAATCCTCCCAGTGAGGTTCCAAGAACAAGTAGAACTGTGCCTGTCCATTTAATCCTGAAAAATCTGCCACCTACTCAGCAATCATTCACGATTTGTATTGTGTCTAGTCCATTGGGCTATGGAGTCATCTGGCCTGATCAACTTATCTTCAGACAACCTGTAGCCTGTTGTGCTTATTCAACCAATAACTAAAAACAATCTAAGTGCTGATATAAAGAACTTATTCTTCTGCCTATCCCTACTGCTAACCAACTATACTGTCTCTTCTCAAGTGAAGTCATGCTTCCAATGAAGCCATGTCAGGAACTGATTTACTAACATGATGTTAGATCTTGACCCAAAAAATAAAGGAAGCCATATCATGCGGAAAAGAGGTTTGAACAGATGATAAGGACAATCTTCTTCTGACCAAAATGCTTTAACACATTTGCTTCTCATAGATTCGAAATAGTTATCAACGGGGTCATAAATTTCAGAAAGAAATACCTCTTTGAACTGCCAATCCAAATGACTGTATTGCAGCTGCTGATTTCTTTCACTGGTCTCAATGCTGAATGTAATCCATTTTTCTTATGTCAAAAAAGAATGCAAACCCAATTGCTGATCTGAACTTCTCTGCTCTTCTTCACCATCAGTAGTCTCAATGTTGACAACATATCGCTCATCCTCTGCCAGAGAGTTATATAAGAAGCACCGTTGATCTGAAATTTTCAGCTCATCTCCTTCCTGCAAATATCTGTTGCAATCTGCCTTCATCTGTAAACCAAAAAATTGAGAGCTGTCCTCAACATCTATTGTGGATTCAACACTGTCGCCCGCTAATGTGTCAATCTGATAATCACTTTTGGGATTTTCAAAGGGGACAATCTCATCTTCATGACAACCTAAATAAGTAGATGCGTTTGATACAATGTCAAAAGCATCAATGCTATGGTTATCCATCCGAAGATCACCAATATTTTGGTCACAATGATAGATGTCCCCCGTTGCAACACACTCTTCGAAGCCATCATTAGACACATCATGTATACATTTATGATCATCTCTCTGTGTAGCTAAAGGAACCAGCTCTTCAACTTCATAACAATCAGATTTAAGGATGGTAAGAGAGTGTTTAGTTTCTTTATAATCCATTTGTAGTTTATGTTGATGGGAAAACACAACATCTTGAAGATCATTAATGGGATGTGGCATATTATGAGGGGGATCTCTTTCTATATTTAAATATTCAAGCTTACAATGTAATTCATATTCATCACAACAATTATCAAATGCAAACTCATCTGAAAAATACCTTTTGCAGTGCTCAGTGAATGCTTTGTGAAAATCCTTCAATGATGAAATGCTGGAAGGAGGTAAACAAAAATACCACTGACGTGCATCACCATACAATGAAAACATGAACATCTTGATACGAACATCTTCATGCTGTAGATCTAATAGATCCATGCACTCATGAAACTTGATGAGGTGTTCCGCAGGGTTGTCTTCTTTGCTCTCTTTGAAGCTAGGCAGAAAATCTCCCCATTCCGACATATCAGGTACTGGATATGGGAAACTAGGAACTGAAGAGAAGTCAAGAGGTGCAAATCTCCGAGCCAAAAGAGCAGCAAACGCTTTTGACATTTGAATATCGTGGAGTCACCACTGAATCCATCCTTCATGGAGTCGCCAGATAGATGAGTACAACCAATGTAGTGTCCAACCTTTGTCTATCGTCAAAGATCAGATCTTTTTCGTCTCCTAGGGAAGCTGAGCTTCGATCTCCTCTCCCCGACAACGACGCCAATTTGTTATCACTCCAGGAAACTCTCCTAGGCTATAAGTCAGAGATGCCTGGTAACTCAATCTTTTTAGGAACTATTTTCTCAATAATGGGTTAGGGTTTTGGATCAAGATGAATATATGAAACTCTGAGTTATATTCTCAAGACAGTCTTAACTATAATCATGCAATACAAGGCTTTCAAGAGCTATTGTCAGATAGGTTTGAATAACAGGTGGATGAGAAAACTAATCAATCAACCAGAACATACATAAAACCATATGTATAATGGGTCAACAAACTAGCCAAGGATGCTTGTGATTCTTGCTTGATAATCAAAAGTAAGATGACAGTTACCAGGATCATTAAACAGAGACAAAAGAACTAATTCCACTCATAAGCGTAGACATAGATAAAAGAAGGTCTGACAGTAACAAAAGAAAGAAGCTTGCTGGCTGATATATTAAAGAAAGTGTCTTGTTACAAAATAGTAGCATGTAGAACTCAAAATCGAACCCCTTGGTGCTTCAAATGTCTTCGGCTTTATAGCCTTACAAGATGAAATCTAGATCCTTGAAAGATGGATCAGATTTGCTAAAAATAGTCAAATCAAAGTAGATACAACAAGTGTAGGATAAGATCCTATAAAAGTGGATCTGGAATTCTAAAGATGGAAAGTCAAAACAAAATAGGAAAAGATCATATCTAAGGAGTCAAACTCCATCTTGATAACCTTCATATCCTCCAAACTCTTTGACAGATGTAGAAAGCCTTCCAAGGCTGATAACTCCTCATAAGAAATTCGAGTTTGCCTCCTTTGGCAAAAAGACAGTTTTTCTTCTCATCAACTAGTTCACCATTTTCACTTTCCCACCTTCTTAAACATTAAATACATCAAGATAAAACCTTAAATCTGATGTATTTAATTATTACACATCTTTAGAAACCAACCTCGAAAGATTTGGTTGAGAAAAAGTTAAATCTGGGCAAAATTACTACCTTGCTGCCATGTAACAGGTTTCGGTGGTTAAGAGCCTAAAAATTAAGGGCTGTTAACCACCGAAACCTGTAGCTTCTGAAAATGTTTAAGATTGACAAAATGGATATCCCTGTTGCTTCTGTGAGTGATCAAGGCTTCTTTGGTGATGCTCCTCCTCCTTGTACATGACTGGAAACTTCAGTTTGCTGTGTATTGTAAACCATTTGGTGAATACCATCCTAAAGAGTTCATACAAAAGCTCCTTGCATCTACAGGTCCATATCTCTTGAGCTGTAGCATATGCATAGACATGCGTATATGGACTAATAGTAGCTCCATGAATTAGTTGCATTATTACTGTAGTTCTCAGAGTTGCTTAATGTTTGCACTGTAAAAAAGATTGGACAACCAATGATAGAAATATTGTTGTGGATATCCATGTGTTGTTGGTTGACTTAAACCAAGTCTAAAGCAT
>JASDQU010207252.1:28527-44533 GCA_032191745.1 Picea mariana
ATGTATACTCATGTATATATAAGTCGGTCCATAGTGCCATCCAAATGTTTACATACAAAAATACAAGTATCTGCAAGCTAGTGAAGCACCTCGGTACAAAATGGGCTCACCAGCCTATATACAAAAATACAAAAATACATAGAGCACCACTCACGGTGCCTCTAGAGCACCACCTCCTGCCCCTCCCTCAGGTGGTGGCCCTCCTAGCATGCAGCGTAAGCCCCCAGGCAAAGTTCTCACCGACCAGTACCCTCTCCATCACACTTAACTAACCACCACTGATCCGCTGAGTCGTAAGAGACCCATACACTTTCACAATCATCATTGCTATACAACGATGTGCTAGAGCATCCATCGCCCTGAAGCTCACAATGGAGCCCAACATAAAGTTCTCCCTCGAACAGAACCTCCGACCCACTGTCACTAGTGCCACATCCCTAGGTAACACCAGCTCCACCGGTAGGGGCGTTCCCCGAAACGAGAGCCTAGTAAAAAAATATATGTCCTCCACCGCAGTGAAGGCAATCTGCTCTCCCCGCACCATGAAACAATGCAGGTCCGGACTCCACATCCAGATAAGGAACTGGAGGAGATACTCCTTTGCCCATATCAATATGCACTCAAAGAACTTCAGCAGCCCACAGGCTGCCAAAGTTGCCACGGAATCTCTCAGCTAGGACCAATCCTTCTATCGCCACCCAATCGACATCGTGCAAAAAGATTGCATGCAGCCACATAAAACAGTCCTAGGTCAGCCACATGGACCATAAACAACATTAAAAAGATAAGTTTTACACCCATCAACCTTACCTCCAAGGCGCGGCTGTTTAACCCACAGGTGCGCACACATGCACGCCTGTTCACTCCATAGGCACGCACGTATGCGCACCTGTCCACTCCATAGGTGCGCACTTAGGTGCACCTGCCCATCCTACAGGTGTGCATGCTAAGTGCGCCTATCCATCCTACAGGTGTGAATGCGTGCACACCTGCTCAGCCTACAGGGGCGCCTTCATGCACCCCTATCACGAACACAGGTGCGCATCAAAGCGCGCCTGTCCAATACACAACCGCGCACACATGAACGACTGTGTAGCCAACAGGCGCGCACATAATGCGCACCTTTTCCCCCCTTACAGGTGCCCCCATGTGCACCTATCCGGTGGGCAGGCGCGCACTTGTGCACACATACTTCCGGATCGCTCACGCAAGTGGGGGCCCACACCCATAAAACCCCCTGTACAACCCTCTGTACAGGCCCTGCCCAAAAATGGAAACCCTACTTCTATGCAGGATGATCAGACTACTAACCTAAAGCTCGATGGTCCTCGATCGGATGCCTCATCCTCCCGGAATCTCCAAATATCCTCTGAATACTTCTCGTCCAGTCACTATAGCAGCAAGTACAAATGAGGTGGCAATGTGGGCCCTACAGCTATATATAGGCCTTTTCGCCAAACTTCCACTCACCATTCTGGGAGCTCCGGGTGTCCATTCCCCGATCCGTCTTCAACCATGGGATCAACATCCCAGCATCTACATCACGACAGTCCCTGGGCCACTTTTCATCCTTAGCCCCTAGGATGCCATTTTTTTTCATACCCCGACTAGGTACGCATGCTCATATTCAAAATTATCAAATAAATGCTCGTATGTTCAATTCTCTTCAGATATGGTTCACGTCGGGTATTTGGTTTTTATGTGTGCAGGTACTTGGTCATCATACATCAATGCAACCCCTTCAGGTATATACTCAGCACTGGCATGTAGTCATTCTCTTTGAATCTCACTTGCATCTCCAGTCACACCCTCTGACATTTTCCTCTAGGATCCCCATCTCCGGCTCTGATCAAGAACCAACATCCGTTGTTGAGGATTGATGATCTGTTTGATTAGGTGAAGGGTGCGACGATGTTTTCAAAGATCGAATTGAGATTAGGGTATCACCATTTACGGATCAAGGAGGATGACGTCCCTAAGACTGACTTTAAGACGAGGTTTGGACATTAGGAGTTTACTATTTTACCATTTGGATTGACAAACGCCCCACGGGTATTTATGAGTTTGATGAACGGGGTGTTCAGAGAGTACTTGGACAAGTTTGTCCAAGTATTCATTGACGATATCTTGATTTACTCTCGGACGATGGAGGAGCATGATGAGCACCTACGCTTGGTACTATAGTGTCTGCGAGAGAACAAATTGTATGGGAAATTGTCTAAATGCTCATTTTACCAATTGAAGATTCACTACTTAGGAAACATCATCTCCGACGAGAGTATCATCGTGGATCCAGGAAAGGTCGAGGCTATTATGGACTGGCCTACACCGATAAATGTCCCAGAAGTGCGTAGCTTCATGGGTTTAGCAGGATACTATAGACGGTTCATCGAGGGATTTTCGAAGATAGCAAATCCAATCACGGAATTGTAGAAGAAGAACAAGAAGTTTGTTTGGAACGAGAAATGCACGGAGGCATTTCAGAGGCTCAAGGAGATGTTGACAAAAACAATGATACTAAAGGTCCTTGACATGGACGTAGACTTCTTGGTATGCACTGATGCATCCAAGGAAGGCTTAGGCAGAGTCTTGATGCAAGACGGTCGAGTGATCACTTACATCTTGAGGAAATTGAGAAGGCATGAGGAGAACTATGCAATACACGATTTGGAGTTGTTAGCCCTCATTTATGCCTTGAGATTTTGGAGACACTACCTTATTGGATGAAAATTTGAACTAAAAATGAACCACTGTGGACTACAAGACATCTTTATGCAAAGCAACCTAAACGTGCAACAACGACGTTGGTCAGAATTGCTTAGAGAGTACAATTTCGAGATTACCTACATAAAAGGAACAGTGAACCGAGTGGCAGATGCATTGAGTCGTAGACCATGCATATTTTCGGTGTTGCCTCTTTGGATGAATCTACGTGAAAATATTCTAACTTTATAGTGTGATGATGACTGGTACAAAGAGGTCAAGGATTTTATCGGACAAAGCATAATGATGGTACCAAGATTTGAAGGATTTACGTTGGACGACGATGGACTATTGAGATTTAAAAATTGAATTTACATACCACCGAACAACGAGTTGAGGATTTTGATCCTAAACGAGGCTCACAGA
This sequence comes from Picea mariana, assembly GCA_032191745.1. NCBI lineage: Eukaryota > Viridiplantae > Streptophyta > Pinopsida > Pinales > Pinaceae > Picea > Picea mariana. Next base: position 31,657 of record JASDQU010207252.1, read on the forward strand.
GAAGTGTACATGGCTCACCCAGGCATCACGAAGATGAGGGCAGACCTTAAACCCTTATTCTTCTAGAAAGGAATGAAGGAAGACATAGTTAACTATGTGGCTAAATGTCTAGAATGTCAGCAGGTGAACGCTGAACATAGACATCCAGCAGGATTAATACAGCGTCATGAAATTCTGAAATTGAAATGGGAGGTCATTTCGATGGATTTCATAGTTGGATTTCCACTGACGGCAAGGAGACACGATTCAATTTTTGTGGTAGTCGACACTTTGACGAAGAGTGCTCATTTTATTCCTATGCGTATGACGTATCATGCACTTGACATAGCTAGAGTTTTCATCAATGAGATTGTGAGGCTGCATGGTGTGTATAAGAGGATTATATACAATCATAGATCGATGTTTATTGGATGATTTTGGACTAGTTTCCAAGAGGCCTTGGGAACCCAACTTAACTTTAGTACTGCGTATCACCCTGAGACAAACAGGTAGACTGAATGAACAAACCAAATTTTGGAAGACATGTTGCGCATGTACGTGATGGACCAACAAAAGCGTTGGGAATAATTCTTGCCACTGGTAGAATTCAGATATAACAATAGTTACCAAAGCACCATTAGGATGGCGCCTTTTGAGTTCCTTTATGGGCGACCATGTCAGACGCCTTTGATTTGGCATTGGATTGAGGATAGGGTCCTGGTGGGACCAGAAGAGATCCAAGAAATGGAAGATCAAATGCAAAAAATAAGACAAAGGATCAAAGAAGCGTAGGATCAACATAAGAGTTATGTCGATGCACGTCGTGTCGACCGTAGTTACGAAGTTGGCGATCAAGTCTTCTTGCGGGTAATACCACATAAGAGTTCGATCAAGTTTGGAAAGGGAGCTAAAATCTCTCCTAGGTTAATGGGACCTTTTGAGATTGTGGAGAGGAAGGGACCTGTGGCCTATAGACTAGACTTGCCTGATTATTTGAGGCGTATGCATGATGTTTTTCATGTATCTATTTTTAGACATTATATTAGTGATCCTACACATGTTATTGACATGATTTCCTTGCCGGTATCAGATGAGGGGGTTCTCAAAACTAAGCTGATCTGCATCCTAGATCATCGCATTCGACAACTACGACGTCGAATGATAGATCAGGTCAAGGTCTAGTGGGACAACTATAGTCCACACTCGATGATCTGGGAGGACGCATATGATATACGCCAACAATTTCCATTTTTGTTTGATAGATAGACTTATGATACTATGATACACATTATTTCGGCATTTATATACTGTGAAACTTCGGGATGAATTTTAGACCAAGAGGGGTGTATGTAACATCCCACTCTTGCGTGCACCGAGCGAACTTATTCTTTGAGGACACTTTCTTGCAAGTGATCCAGATTATTATACTATTGGCCGTTGATTATGATTATGAGGCATTATGGATGTGATTATATGTTATTTCGTGTATTTACATAGACATGTGCTATTGACTGGGTTCTCTTGAGTGTGCAGGACTTTGGACCTCGAGGATGCAGAGACATCGATGAAGCCCCTTGGACTCTGGATCGATTCAGGGAGTGGACTATTGGGGTTTGATTGTTGTTGATATGACATATGCACATTTGATTAGATGTTATGATGTTTGATTTTATTTTTGACATGATTCATTGATGATGCAGGTTGATGATAACTTTCCGACCAGACTCACATGTGGAGTAGAGGGGTCATGCATGACAACCAGAGACGTTGAGGGAGAGGTGTGGACAAAAACCCTACCACAACCTACTAGAACTCCCATCATGGCTCGAACTGTAGGTTAACGATTACCTATTTCGAGAAGACCCACGATGTCGTGAGGGAAGACTGCGATAGTCACTCACGATGATTCTAAGGGGTGTGCAATAAGGAAGTGGCCTTATTCCTTAAAGGCCCTTAGTCTCCCACAAGATCACCTGGTGGAGTATTGACTCCAGTGGTTTTTGATGTCTACCAAGTCAGTTAAGAAGCAAGTGGCACCCTTGGAGCACATAGTGCATCCTGAAAGGCATGTCGCGCAAGAAAAATGGAAAGAGGCGAGTGGCACCCTTGGGGTACGTAGTGCATCCTAAAGGGCACTTCGTGTAAGAAAAATGAAAGGAGATAAGTGGCACCCTTGGAGCACCTAGTGCGTCCTGAAGGGCACGTCGTGTTGTTAACTAATAAGTGAATAAACCTAGATAGACTTAGAACAAATGATGTGATAAGAAAGATTTAAAAACAATTTCCCTAATAAAAATGTTGCTCATCCTAGGAAAATAAAATCTAGGTCTAAGTGATACTTGTGGTAAAAAATAATAATCATCATTAAATATGTGACGAGAAGGGGGTAAGAAATTCAATTAATTTATTAAAATCAAATTACTTTGGGGGATTAAATTTAAAAAAAAGGGAAATGATTGTTTGTTACATATGCTATTAAAATTTATTAATTAAAAAGAAAAAGGGGAAAAGGTAATTTTATACACTTGCTAATTTGAGTTTTAGATAAAAAGGGAAAAGAGGGAAACTTAAAAAGAATTACGAAACTAAGGGAAAAGGGGGGAAACATAAAGAAAAAGGGAAACATAAGGAAAAACCAGAATGACTAACTTAGTAAGGAATCTTTCCTTTAAGAACTTTCTAAATTGAACTCAACTAGGAATTTAGAAAGGGCGTAAGTCATTAAAATGTGTAAGGGAATATGGGGACACCTAGGAGCGATTTTAGGAATGATTTTAGGTGGGTGAGGGAAATAGGAGTAATTAAATAATTAATGAAATTAATTTCTGGTGCAACTAAGGGGATGGGTGACATGTGTATGGGGGAGTTTTGTTTTTCTAAATTAAATTATTGAAAAATAAATTAAATGGGAATTTGGGAAAGATATCACCTAGAAAATCTATATAAAGGAGGGAGGAGGAGGAGTATGAATCTCTTCCTTTATGGTAATGTTATGTTGCAAAATTTTTGTCTTGACTGGATTATCTTGTGGGAGTTGGGATACCCAGCTCGGGTAACGAGTGGTAGCTCGACCTTGTGAGGTGAGATGGTTGCTAGCTGTTCTTTGGTTTAGTGTGCATGGCCCCTTTGTGGCTTGGGGGGCTCAAGGGGAAGAAGAATACCCCTAGCGTTGGCTGGGAGGTACCGGTGAACTCACCTCGGTCGGCAAGCGGGAGCTGGATGGAGCACGCGCGGGACAACGACTCAGAGCTGTTGCCTTGGGCTATAATACACATGCATTTATTTTGAATAGTAGATTAATATTGTTCTTGCGCTTTCATTAATGAAAATAAATGTGTTTTATTCAGTGTTTTTAAATCAATAAATTAAGGTCATCATAGCTTTACGCTCACCACATTTGATTTGATTTCCTTTGCAACCTTATCCCTGTTTGCTATGATTGTTTTGTTTGTTTTATTGATTATTATAAAGATATTGTTCTTTAGCTTCCGTCCTTGTCTCTAGGTCATCATTCCATGCCTGAGCAGTCGGCTAGGAGCCGAATCTATGTTTGTCACTTCAATGTTAATAGACCTATAGATTCTAATGCCCTGCTTTTTTGTGCATGGATGATGAGCAAAGGATAATTTTGCCCAGTCATTTACCCTACTTATCTATGTGCCTTGTTGATTAAAACTTCGATTTTCTCTGCATTTTAATTGCCGAATCTTGGACAAACCCCTGAGACTTGAATGCCGAAACTCTGTGCATTCTTATAATTGTTTACTTCTGTGTTTTCTGGAGTTTGTTTTCTTCTGCGTTTTCCTGTGATGGATTATCTCTGATTTTTTGAATTCTTTACTCAGCCTTTACACAACAGATTCACCATGGTTCTCGTGGCTCATTAACCATATTTTTCCTTTACGACTTTCGTGGCCCTTCCCACAACTATTTTACTTGGCAAATTTTTGTTTTCCCATAACGTGGCCTTAGTTTTTACAAAGAGTGTGCACTCATTTTTACTAAATTTTACCCTCCATTTGTATATTGTTGTATTGCAGATTATTATTTCGCTGTATTGCAAATTGAATCAATGTCTTTCATATCATTGATAGACTGCGAAAAGTTACCAGTATTAATTTGAGATTTTACTCATTATTTAAATGCGTTTTCCTATGACAAACTCAGCGAAATCATGCCTCGATTGGCAACGGATTTTCCCTTGTTGACTATGTTTTTTTGAACCTGTGTAATTCAGCGACATCACACCGTGATAGGCAATGAACTTACCCTTGAACGAATGTGATTTGAATCTTTAATTACTCTGTGTTTCATGACTTTTGACTACGATTATCGTTGTGATTTGACCCACTGCAATATCACTTTACCCATGTTTTTACTACTCAGAAAATATTTCATTATTTAGAAAGGATTTTATTATTCAGAAATGGTTTTAGTATTTAGATACTATTGAGTTTCCACCGCGAACTCCCTATGCAAATCATTATGGTTGGATGATGAATTTTCCTTTTGTTTTAATATCTTCAACTACAAAATTTCTCCCTCTGCAAATCATTGTATTCTGATGGAGAAATTACCTTTCGTTTTAATTCATTCAACCACGAATTTCCTCGGTAACTCATTAGAGTTGATGGTGAATCTTACGCTATGATTTTTTTACTGTTCCCTTGACTACGAACTTACATTCCTTTAACTTGTTTGAGAGAAAGATCAATGTGTTTTTTTAATACATATTTGATTGCGTTTTTCATTAATAAAACTCCGTGCCTTTGATGATAAAAATCAACAACGTTCACTGATGAAACCCAATGATTTTGAGGATAAAACTCCGCTTGTCATTATTAAAACTAAGTGAACTAATTATGCTATCACGGTGAATTAGTAATGCAATTTTAAATGTGCTATCAATGGCAACGATTTATGTAATTGCGTTTTAGTATAATGCGATTTTAATATGCTATCACAGGGAATTATATCACAGTGAATTAGTAGTGCCATCATAGTGAATTAAATATGCTATCACAATGAATAAGTAATGCGATTTTAAATCTGTTATCGTGACATCGATTCTCTAGTTATTGTGCAATAGTGATTTTTCTATTTCATTATATAACAACTATTTATATTCACACATGTCAGTGATTTATATTTTCCCATGGCTTTGATGTAACAATAATTCCTTGATTCCTGACAACACTTAATTAATATACCAACAATAAATATTGGCAGTGAATTTTGATGGTATGCCAGCGTTGACAATAACCATAAATAAGTGACATCCTTTTTACATGTGTTATGTATAATAATAGTCAACAACAATATAGTATAGACTGAACACCATTTTTAGCAATTAATATTGAATGTCTTACCCAGAATGCTTGTAGAGAATTGATTACACCAAGATACATACTGCTAATTTAAAATACAACTGAAGGACAACGTGTTTATCTAATGGAATAAAGAACGGCATCCGAATCGCATTTTATAGTCAGCGGGTTATACATTAATATTGTTAATATGGTTAGATAGCATGTGGTAAACTAATATTGTTGATAGTTTTATAATTATAGTGTTATATATTAATATTGTTAATAACGTTATATACTAATATTGTTAATAGTGTTAGAATAATAGTGTTATATATTGATATTGTTATATATTGTTAAATTGTTAATTTATATTTGTATTTATTGATTAATTTAGACTTGCTAATTTAGAAAACAAATCGATTATTATATAAGCAACATGATTCAATAGTTCACTTAATTTAATGAACGATGGGTATTGTTAAGCAACATTTCTTGATGTTGTTCAGTGCCTAACTTAGGTCACCATATGATAACATTTATGACCATAGTAGCTTGTTTACAACTCACTCCTTCACACTTAGACCTATTTCTTATATGGTTTGGATTGTTGGTGAAGTCGTGTAATAGCTTGTGCATTTTCTTTGAATGAGGTCATCTTGCATCTTGTCGACCTATTGCTTGGGGTGTGGGTGTAGTCTTCTTGTCATTTATTTCAGTTTGTAGCGCATTGAATTTTTCTTGAGTCCATGGTCCTGATAGGTTAGGTTGCACCAGGATTATTGTCGCGCCTATCTCTTGGGGACAGCATGATCCCTGATGAGGGGATCATGGCGCGCCCTATTGGATAGAGGTGAATGATAACTTGGTCAGATTCTCTGCTTCCCGTTGTGGGTGTTGTTGGTCATTGTAATTTTGTTGTTGGCGCTTGGGTTGTAACCCCTACATGCGTTTGGTTTGCGTGCCATAGAGGTTCTAGTTACTGGTCGTCAAGACCATTGGGTCGAGATTGTGGATGTTGTCCTTAGCTTGTAGGCGTTGTCGTGTTGTGTGTGTCAGGAGGGTAGTTCATTTCCTTCTTTGATTTATGCATGTTTTGCCCAATTTCTCTTTGTGCTAGTGCGTGGAGTCGTAGTTGTCTGTTTCATGATCTGCAAGCTTGTGTTCGTCGTCAGGTTATCTGGTTCAACTATTTTTCGTCGTTGCCTTCCTACCTAAAAACAAAAAAAAAATGCACTTTCTGCTTCGCTTGTAGTCGTAACGGCTAGGGTCGTTGCATGTTGTGGCCCCATATGTTAGCACCACATCTAGGGGACTCTATGGGACATGTTATGTGGGTGCATATGTGAATAATAAATAGTGAAATATGTTGTGTTTGATGTGTTGTTTTACGACTTTAAAATCTCTTTTCTCTCTTCAAATTAGAAAAGGGCTCACTTTGCATACAAAGATATTCAAAAGCATATCGTGAAAAAATGCAGAAAATAAAATAATGTTATGTATTTGTTGGACTTAAAAATTTAATTTTTTTGAGACAAATTCTAATACAAATAAGGTGCAATATCACTGAAGAATGTTACAAGCACAACATATAGCTAAGAAGACAAATAAAAAATAGACCACATGCTTCTAAAGAAAAAAAATATGGAGATGAACATCGTCGATATTTTCAAAGTCACTCTAATCAAACTTAAATAGGAGGAGTTTGAAATCAATCAAGTATTTAACCTAAACTTTGTCTCCAATTATACATAAAACATCTTCAATATTTAACATAAAAAATCAATTTATATATTAAAAATTAACAAATCCATAGTGAACCAACCAACTAATCATATTAGAATATAATCTTAAAAACTGAAATTATATAATTTAATAAATATTTATATTATTTTATATAATATATATGTAATTAGTAAAAATAATAATAAAGTAAATAAGGGAGAAACACTTTTCTTATGTTGAGAAATGTTAACATTGTTATAAACACAAAATTACATTAAAATTAAATAATTCAAGCTTTAAATTTAAATGGGAAAAATGATGTTTAGAAGCCATTAATGTAAATAGAGAGGGAATGATAATCATTGTATGGAGAGGGACATGACATCTTACTTCTTGTTGTCAAAGTCAATCCATATCAAGGAACTTTTGTTTGAATTCTAATTGGCACTTAATAATATAATATTATATTAAAATTTAAATAATTCAAATTAAAAAAATGTTTAAAAAGCAAGCAAAGTAAATATAAAGGGAATGAGAAACATTGCGAAGAGAGGGACATGGCATCTTGCTAGTTGATATCTCTAAGTCTATCCATTTCTAAGGATCTTTAGTTTTAATTTTAATTGGAGTGTTTTGTAAGGGTTTATTATGACATATTTAAACAAAAATGAATTTTTATGTAGTTAATTTTTGTCTTTGCCCATACCTTCATGCTCGCGAGGATAGGTGAAAGTTGCATACATGCATACAATTGTAAGGTTGTGTTGATGAATCTCCTTAACTATTCTTGGGACTAACACCCTAGCCTACACATTCCACTTAATAGAGACAACTTCAATCATTTGATGTATAATAAAATTCAAATGTTAAAAGGTTCTTGGAATTCAAATACCTTTGAAAATATTGAATTATTTGTTGCTGTAATAAGTCATAAACTAATTTGTTTTTTTGGTTAAAAAGGATAACTAATGATTTGCTTGCATGTGATTTCGAATTCAATCATGTCAACATGATATATAACATGACATACATCATTAATAAGTTGAGAACTATTGAGGTATATCATTTTTATGAACGCATTAGATAGGTAAGTGTTGTTTTATTATTTTGATATTGATTAAAAGTATAATAGAATATATTAAGTTAATGTATTCAACATAATGAAGAGTGGGAATGTGGGAATAACATAATTAAGTTGAAATGTGAGAACTGGGAATATTATTGATTTGTAGATAACACATTGCATGACATCTATTTGGGAATAACATCGATTTGTGGATAGCACGTTGTATGTCATTTAACAATGGATCGAGAGGTGATAGCTATGATCAAGGTGATAAACATCTACATGTCATGGATTATAACTCTTTTTGGAAACAAATTAGCAAGATCCTAGAGAACTTAGGCCCTGAAAACGTTAGCGTTTTTATTGCATATCACCATTTCTTTGAGACTACCGTCTGGTTAGTTCTAATTTCTAGTCTCTTTCATTTTATGTTTTAAGCTTACAATGTTTTCTTTTATGTAGGCTAATATTTAATAAGTAACATTCTAGTTCATATGCACACTCACGTCATAAAATCAATCTCTCTAGGAAATTAACCAAGTTTTTTTATTATTGTTTTTGTGTTATCACCACAACAACTAGCATTGGAAGTGGATCATAATGTTGTTTGAAAGAAGTATGATGAGTTGACATACTCTAAAATGGAACCAAAGTTATAATGAGCGGATTGGGCCACTGTTGGATGGCATTGATACATTAAGGAAACTCAAAGTATTAAAAGAGGGCATTTTATTTCCTACAATTGTTGTTATTGGTGATCAGTCTTAAGGGAAATCAACTGTACCAGAGTCCCTTTTAGGGATTATCCTCCCAATAAGGTAAGGGATTAACCTCCCACTAGGGATGAGACTCCACAAATCAAAGTCTCATGCAAAATCCTCTTGGTTAGTCTAGTATAAATAAACAATCTGGAGAATTTTACATATGAACACAACATAGTTGATATTTTTAGTCTTGGAAACCTTCTAAAAAATGTGAGCTATTGCTGCATTCAATTTTTTTTTTATAAATGAATTTTGATAGCTATTTATGAATATGCGTTCTCAACTTTAACAACCTATAATTTTTTAAATAAAAAGTCTTGAAAATACGAGCTACTAGAAGCATACATAATTTTCTCCAATAATACTTGGAATTTTTCTAATATGTTCAAGCTATTTGTCATTGTACATAGTAGGTTGAGTGTTTCAAGATGACACTCACTCAGGAATTGGGCAAAGGTAACCAATTTTCCTTCCACAATGGAACTATCATATTTGTAATTATGCATTCTCAAAACTATAATAGATTATTCAAACATAGTTTATACCTATCAAAATGGATGCTTTCTCCCTTGATGCTAGATAATCATTCTCATATTTGTAACTTTGCATTCTATGAACTATAATAGATGATTCAAGCATGTTGCATCCAAATGAAGTGGGTGGGGTTGTTGGAGGGAGTGCGTCATCTTCAGGCTAAGAAAGGTACTGCTTAGATGATTCCATTATTGTTATTGCCTTGATGTGTCTGGTCATGATCAATATGATGTTGGTGGTTAATTGATGTTTGTCTCAAGGAATCTCAAGTTATACTCATATCGACCATTGTCTATACTCATAGTAAACACCGCTAGAAGATCACCCCCATAAGACAAGTGCTTCCTCCTTAGCTACAACTGCCTCTCCATGCCACATCTTCAATGAAGATTGGATGCAAAGGAAAGCTACATGTAATATGTTTGATTGTAATGGGAGAGAAATCGACATGTTTTGGCAAAGTAATCCATACTTTTGTAGAGTAATCAATATGGATTTAAATGTGACTATTGATTAGATTTTAGGATTATGTATTTAGTAAATTATTTTTTAAGTCTTAGAAATGAGGAAAATAAAAATACATACACTAGGGGAAATTAAATCCCAGGATAGTAACCTAACCAATAAAAATATTCGACAAACAATTTTTGTTTCACAAAAAACTAAGTTTAATATATATATTCGTAAAAGTTTGGAAATATTTTGGAAAAAGGGGTTAACTAATATGAAGTCAAAGAAGGTTAACTTCATACTGAAATCTATAGTCTTTTGCGAGATGGGGACTAATAATATGTATTTTTGGCTTTTTCATAAAAACATATTTTTCTCATTTCAAATTATGAAAATAAGGGATGATTTGAAAATATTTTATATAATAAATGATACTTATTTTTTCATTAAAGGTGGAAAACCCTATCATAATTTAGTTGTTAATAGGTAGTGAGGGTAGTTATTATTAGTTGTTATCCATAAATACGGGTTGACTCATCACTATTATTCAAGAAAAAATATTCCAACTAAATGACTTGTTGGTAGTCTATGAGGGGGTAGACTTTCATTCTTGCTAAAGACATCTAAGTCTTGGGTCATTAACCTTTTTCCTTACATCCAAGGAAGACAAGTACTTATCCAATCAAAATACGTTTTAGTTTTTACTCTAATATCAAAAGGTGGTATCAACCTAAATAACATTCACAAGAAAGCCAATATCCCTTGTGGTCATCACTAAGGATACCTCCAGTGGGGTCATGTGAATTTTAGTAGTATTTAACCTTAACCCCGCAGGAAAACAAATACTACACACTATTACAATTTAACCTTTTATCCAAAAGGAAAATTATATATATTATTTCTATGTTATCATTGGTTTTGTAATATATATATTACCATGAATATATAAGTTTGATGGTAAAATACAACATAAGTTACTTGAAATGACTTGTTGGTGGTTTGTAAGGGGGTTAGACTTCCAGTCATGCTAGATGCATTTGGGTTTTAGGTCATTAACCTTTTTCCTTATGTTTGAGGAAGACAAGTTCTTAGCCATTCATAAACAATTTTAGGTCTTACTCTAGGACCAAAAGGTGGTATCAATCTAGCTAGTATCCGCAAGAAAACCAATATCCCTTATGGTAATTTCCAAGACTATATCCAACAACAAAATACTTTCTAATAATATGTAACTTTAATCCCATAAATAAATCAATTACTACTTCTAAATATAATTTAACTTTTTCTCTCATATATATGTATGTTATAATTTTATTTCTCTATTTCTGTATTATCCTTAATTTTGTAATATATATTACAATGAATATATAAATTCTTCCATGGTAAAATACAAAGAAAACATTTTTTTAAGGTCGTGTTTGCCATCAAATGCTTTAATCATCATTTGTGGGTACGAATAAGTCCATTCGAAACGAAGGTGTGAGTTTGAATAAGTCCATTCCAAATCAAGGGGAACATGGTGTTGGCGTATCTCATCATGATGTGGCTGAGATTGACCATTCTTTATCTCAACTTTTTAATATGGTTTTATTTATTTCTACTTTACAGGAGTTGAGGTCATCATTCGTCCTAGAACAATGTTGCTACCCGACTTGTTTTGGATTGATTGAACAATGTGGATACTAATTGATAGGAAAACCACTACTCCGTGTTTGTAATATTTCTTGTGTTTTTAATTTTTCTTATGTCTATTTATTTTGAACTGAACAATGTGGGTACATGCCTTGTCTTGGATTAAATGTCCAATGCATTGCAAATATGTTGCCCATAATAAGATGAACTGAACAATGGGGTTACATGGCTGGTCTGGGACTAAATGTCCAATGCATTGTAAATATGTTGTCGATAACAATGAATAATATGGGTACATGGTTTGTTTTGAATAAATATAATGTATTGTAAATATGTTGTCGATAATAAGATGGACAATGTGGGTACATGGCTTGTCTTGGACTAAATGTTCACTGCATTGTATATATGTTGTCTATAACAAGATGAACAATGTGGGTATATGGACTAAATGTTCACTGCATTGCATATATGTTGCCTATAACAAGATGACGCAACCCGCCCCTCAGTGGACGGTCGCTCCACCATGACCTTCTTTTCCCCTAACGGCCCGAAGAGTCAATGCTCTTCCAACTCCTTCAAGAGCTCCTTACCCACAGTGATACTCCTTCGGCGATCTCCCCTTTTGATATCGGGCGATCGGATCTCGCGATATCGCGAGTCTTGCAACACTGTCCCGTGCGATCAAGCGCCGAGACTCCGAGTCCCGATGGTCAACGTCGACCTCGGGATATCGCCACTCGCGATGTCGAGTGCTTATGCTTCAAATCCCCGAGTGCCGAAGTGCTGATACCACGTGTTAACTCCGCCCAGACTCCATGGGTTCGTCGCGACTTGGGACTTCGCTATCTCTCCGCGCTCCTCCTAACTTCGCAAACGCCGAGGTGCCGAACCCCGACCCCTCGAGATCTAATGCCACCTGTCTGCGCTCGGATCGATGGTCCCGATCAGATCGGGAAATTGCACCCCGCGATTTCGACGTGCATACGTTTCTAGCACTCACCAACCCTGATTCGTCGATATGCAACGGAAATTGATTCTTTCTGCGCCTCAGGAGTTTACTCCCTCGCTCCTTCTCCCAGGTCCAACGATTCGTGGGACTTCACTAGTCTTCACGACAAGTTCAAGTCGCCGATTCTCTTCCTCTGAAGAATTCTCCGTTCGCCACCTTTTTCCTGCACAACAGAACAAAAGGGCTATCCCTCCTGAGCTTTTGTCAACTCAGACTTCTTCAGGGATCTCTCGAACCCTCTCCCTGCACTGGATCTTCAACCCCTTCCAAAAGTGTTGAAGTCTTCCGGGTCCTGTGCGCTTCACGCCGCAACAGTCACAACTTTCCCCTTTTCAGACTTGCTACTGAGACTCGAATTCGACCTGCACCCACCTGCACGGCTCGAACAACTCAATCCAACTCTGGACGAAGT
>JASDQU010207253.1:0-16614 GCA_032191745.1 Picea mariana
ATTGTAATGTGTGAATGTATTTGGGGTATTTGGAGGAGGTTCTCATATTCTTTAAGGAGTTATTGTGTAACTTATCTCTATTATATTTATTGGAGTTGTGCTCCACATTCACATTGGGTACATGGTGTGTACTTCTAGTTTATTATGATATCTTAAGCACTTGGATCATAACATTGGTATATGACTCCATATATTCCCCCCTTGGGATCATATCACGTACTAAGGGTAGTGGAGGAATCTTTCAAGCCCTAGATCTTGAGACATTGCAATTTGTTTATTGTATTAGTGTTGTCATTATTAGTCAACTAGGCCCCTTAATGGTAAATTGTACCCTTTGTCTCATATATACCATGGAGACTTAGTTTTAGAGATCTTCTCATCATTTACATATTTCATATTGTAAGAGGAGGTTTCCCCCTCAAAGAGGCCTCTCATTCATTCTTTCTCTAGCATTCTCAAGGTATGGAGTTACTTCTTCTTCCCATTTTTATGCTATTTGGGTATTTGGTGCATAACATTTGGTTGGCTCCTTCAAAAGGAGTCATCCCACCCTTTTTTCTATATGTTATTTTTTCTTGGGAATTTTCAAACAATGAAATTTCTAGGGAGATAAGAAGACCTATCTAACTACATTGTTCTAAAATTTCAAATTTTGGTCGACCACATTTTTCAAGTTACAAAATGTGGAAGTTAGTTGGGTTTTTAACAAGTCCTAAAACAAGTATAAAATAAGTGTTCTTGGTAAAAAAATCATATATGAATCTAGAGAGCTTCAAATTGAATGAAACTAGTTGCATTAGCAAGGGGACTATCCATGGTATTTCATATCCAAATTTCATAAGTAGACATGAAAACTTGGACATGTGGAAATTCGTACAAGACCACTCTTTTGAAAGGGACAAAATAAACAAGTTTAGGAAAAGTTACCATAACTTTCTATTGGCACTTTGGAATTTGGTCAAACCTACGGCATTACAGAGAAGACATATCATATTACTACAAGCTGAAATTTTAGACTTAGAGGGGTCAAAATTTCAAAGTTACATGAGGAGAAAGGTCATCTAGTAAGACAACCTTGTAATCATGGTTTTAAAAGGCATATTAACTTGAAATTAACACACACACACACACACACACATATATATATATTCATCCATTGCACATGTGGCTCATTTATTATTAGGCTGGACCTATTACCTATGCTTTTACAGATTACATATACATTTAACCCCATATATGCCCTCGTTAAGGTCATATCAATAGATCTTCACAAATCAGATCCTAAAAAGTTTCTATGAAAAATTCCACAGTCCAACCATTAGACCCAAGGATTTTATCCTTCTAAAAAGAGGTTATTTTTTATTTTATCTCTTCCTTAAACAAACCTAGGAAAATAAGTGGTCCTCTTTATAATTTTTGCTATCTTTTCCCTAGGGAAAATTTTACGGGCTAAATTTTGCACATGAGCTAATTTTCATTTTTTATTTTATTTTCCAAAAAATGATTTTCCAATTTCCATTTTATTCAGCCAAATTTTATAGCATAAAAGTATTTAATTATAAAAATCACCAAAATTTTCTAGAAAATATATAAAATCCTTAAAATTTTCAAGATTTTTACAAAAATATCACCAAATATTTTATGGTTGGCATTTTAAGAATTAGGTATGTTCACCAAGGTCTCTACACTCTAGGATAAGTATGGATACTTAGCATTTCCCTACTTTTCCCTCTCTAGTCATTTTTATAGGTGATGGAAGCAGGCTACCCCTAAATTTCCCTAAGATTCCTTGTTTTTCTTCCATCTTGGGATTGCATCTACCATATAATGTTTAGATTTTCCCTATGATTTGCATATTTATGAAATGACTTGGTATTGTCATTTCCCTTATCCAACCACTAGAGAAATTTTGAGGTAAACAATAGGCCTCAAAACAAAAAATGTGCTATCGACATTCATCTTTCAAAGGACCAATATGATTCAAGATGATGATGTCAATCATAAGGGTAAATAGTTTTGGCTGGAAAGAAAAAAAATATTGTTTTAATCATATTTTTGGACTTATATTCTTATAGGTTTACTCAAATTTCAAGTGTAGGCACTCATTGGATGTAGAATTAAATTTTGCACCAAACGAGTACCAACATTGCATACTTTTTATAGACCTGCAGTGAGATAAACTCAAAACACATGAAAAATAATGTGTTTCTTTTCCTTTTTATAGACCCGTACTGAGATAAAATATACATGAAAATAAAATGTGTTTATTTCGTGTAGTGACATAAGTTACTCAAAAAACATGAAAAAAAACATTTCTTGAAAAGAAACACATTTTTTTAAATGTATTTTGAGTTTATCTCACCATGGGTCTATTAAACGTATGTAGCATGGGTGTGCGTTGGATACCAAATTTAGTTTTGTATCCAATGAGTGACTACACTTGAAATTTGAATAAACCTATACCGAGATAAGTTGAAAATAAAATTAAAAATATATATATATTTTTCTTTTCTCTTTCAAAATCATAGATATTATTTTATTATTTTCTTTAGGAGGCCCATTTTAGACCTCAAAATTTCTCTCATGCAAATGGTGTTTCCTTTCATCCTTCATCGTCATTCTTTTGTAGCCAACATATTTCTTTTTCCTGCTCCAAGACCTTCAATCTAGCCTTTGTTTCCTTTGAGAATACACTTTCATTGTCTTTCTTGTAAACCTCTTCTATTTGACTTTTTGCGAACTTTAAATCTTTCTTAGAATTATTGAACTTGTTGTATGCCCAGGAATGTATCACTAATTTAATCTCTTGAGACTAACTGCAAATTGAAAAACAACAAAATCCCTTGAAGCCCCATCATATCCCTTCCACATTCTCTTCACCAATTCAAAAATTCCCCATCCTCTATCCAAGAATGATTGAACTTGAAACTACTAGGAGGCTTATTGTCCTATTTTTTAATTTGAAGTAGAATTGGAATATGGTCATAATCACCTTCGTACTCAGCCCAAGGGCCAAGACCTAATTCTCTTAGATTATTCCATAATATTTTCTCCCATAAGAAATTTTTCTAGCCTCTTAGAACCCCCTTCCTCTCCAATTCTATGATTCCTTGTTGGCTCCAACTTGATGGGTTCCACATCAACTAGCCTAGCTTCCTCTATTTCGTGAATACAATTATAAACTAGGGGCCAATCCATAAGGCCTCAAATTTACCATGCTTTCCTTTACCTTGTTTAGGTGCATCCCACTTGGGTACTAGATTTCCTAGCTGGAAATCCTCTTTCCTTACTCTTCTGTCGAAAGCTTGCTTGATCTTTTGTTGATGGTCATGGGCTTTGTCCAGTAGTTGATCCCTCTTCTGCTGTGCTTCTACTAGCCGTTGTATTCTTCTAATCATATTATCTGGTTCTCCTTGATAGTCTTGGAAGAATTTTTCCACAGGTAAGGTGAGTTGAGAGGGAAAGATGGCCTCAACTCCATACACCAGTTGGAAAGGAGAGACACCAAGAGATATTTTTGTTCTCACTCTATCAGCCCATAAAGAAAATTTAATCTTTGTATCCCAGGCCTTCTTGTTGTCCTCTAACAGTCTTTTGATGATCTTAATAAGGCCCTTGTTAGAAGATTCTTCCAGTCCATTCCCTTGGGGGTAGTAAAGAGTAGAGTGAATCAATGTGATTCCAAAATGTTCACAAAACTTAATCAATGGTTCGGCCTTGAAAGATGCAACATTATTAGTGAAATATTTTTTGGACAACAAAATATTGCTATAATATCCTCAAGAAAACCAAAAATTACCCTGTGGGAAGCATTTCTTATGGGGATGGATTCTATCCATTTAGTAAAAAAGTCCGTGGAAGTCAATATCCATCTATGATGACCACTTGAAGAAGGTTGAATTTTCCCAACAAAATCTAGGGCCCACTGCTAAAAGGGACCTGAAGCTACCACATGTTTCAATGGAAAAGAATTGAGTTGTTGCTTTCCAAAGGATTTCTAACACTTGACACAAGACCCGATTTTTTCACAGACATCAGTGAAGAGACTAGGCCAAAAATACCCAGGCCTGAGAATCTTGTAGGTTGTGGTTCTCTAGAAGTGATGCCCCCCACATAAACTGTCATGAAAATCATACATAATCCTTTGGGCTTCCTGTGGGTCTAGACATCTCAAAAGAACTCCTAAAGGGTCTTTCCAATATAAAACTTGATAATAAGATAATAATTAATTGATTTGAGCTTCAAATCTCTCACCTTGTTCTTTTCCATACCATCAAGAGGCTGCAAATTCTGTAGGAAAAATATAATTTCATTGTACCAAGTGCATCCTTCCAATGGAGGGATGACTTGAGAACCTTCATTAGACAATTCAAATTGTTGATTTTTTGAACAACTGTTGATGAAATGGACCCCCAAATATTTGCAGTTAGATTCAACAAACAACGTAGCTAAACCTTGGCCTTTAACCAATTTGGTGGGCTTTATCTCAAGATCAAATTCATGGATCTTGGCAATCCACTTTCTCCTTCTTTCGTCTATGTCAAGATGAATGAGGATCTCCTTCACAGGAGCTAAAGGGACACATGCAATGACTTTTGAATGCAACACATAAATTCTGAAATCTTTGAGAGATTTGACCAAAGCATAGGTTGCTTTTCCATGATATCATACCTTAATTCAACATCTCTCAGTGCCCTTCTAAAAACCAAATGGGTTTCTCTAACCTTTCAACATTGTTCTGCAACAAAACAACTACTACTGTGTCAAATGAAGCAAAGGAGAAAATCAAAAAATATTTGGAGTAATCAGGACTAATGAGCAAAGGTGATTTAGTCAAGGCATTCTTTATTTGATAAAAAGAGTTGCGAGATTCAACAATCCATTTGATATCATTCCCTTTCCTCAACATGGTTGTGATAAAATTTACTAACTCATCAAAATTTGAAAAAGACTTCTCAAAAAATTAGTTTTCCCCAAGAAAGACTGGACTTCATGTAGCATGGCATTTAAAAAGAATGGTAAATTTATCACTGACATTTGTTTTAGTGTTGCCAACATTTTGAGGTGGCGCGGTCTCACCACATCATATCTCCCATCACATGTGATATATATATATATATATATATATATTACTCCTACTAGCTCCCTCCATGGTTCCCTGAGAGCAGTGGGGTTGAGTCCTTTCCCATTTTTGTCGAATTCTTCTCCTGGTTCCGCGAAGGACTCCACAGCCTCCTTGAGTGTTGTGTATTTCCCAGTCCACTTTGCTTTTTAGTTTTGGAGGCCTGCTACCTCAACTATAATTGCATCAGTAACCAAAAATTGTATCGCTCAAATTACTGAGACTCCCCTCTGTAAGTTTTGGAAAAAATCTAGCGTGATATTTATGTCGAATCCCTGCAATCTGTTGAAGTATTTTGTCCATCCCAAATGATGTAAAGTTTCCCTTGCTTAGTCAGTTACTTGCAGCAATGTGGGCTCTTGGCAGATGCTCCAGCTGCCCATGTCTTATGTAAACAAGTCAACATAGCTATCGTCCCCGACTGCAAACTTAGTTAGACCAACCTATGAGAAAATATTACTAGAAATGGTAAAAATTACAGAACAACAATTGTATATAGAAATATAAATTTTCCCATTAATTGTAATCATTATGATCTATCGATAAATGTGCAGAATATATGCCCCCTAATAAATGAAAAGGTCTACCTCGACCATTGATATGTGCGAGTGTAATGATGGCAGTAAGTTTAAGTGAAGGATAATTACTACGTCGTCGCCACTGGGAGAACAATCATTAATAACTTTAAAAGAAATTTAATGTTAATCATGAATGATAATCACACCTTTTGTGGGAAGTACAAGTTTAAATACCCATGTTCAAATATGTTTAAGGAATAATATTCCAAGTAGTCTAAATTTTTTCATGTTTTTATAAATATTTCACATGTCATAACTTTGTTACTTTCCCTTGTGTTGAATATAACTAGAATGATAGCCTCTTTTTTAAGGAAAATAGTTTAGGAACAAAAAAAAAATTAACGTATTTTAAGATAAACTTCCATACCACAGGTAGAGCCACTGTTGCCAGCAGGCGTCCATAGCCTCGATAGGGTTTCCTTTTAACCCATAGATGAGCCAGTGTCCTCAATAAATAGTTTGAATCGTATTTTCCCAAAAAGGACACTATCCTAGTTTGGTAGCCAGATAATGACAATGCCACTCACTAGATCATAACGTAAGTGAAAAAGTCGGTTTGTGATGAGACCTCTTGTCCTTTGACACTAACTGCCAAAGGCCATTGCCCTGGTGTGGTAGCCATAGTGGGAATGCCACTTATGTTACTTTCTTATGATCATGGTAGGTTGGCTCATGATGATGCCCCCTATCCTTTTTTGGGAGAAGGTTATTTTCTTTATTTATATTTAATTATTATTCCCTTTTTTTTCTTTTTTTTAGGATTTATTAAGAGAGTCTCATCTACTCCTTAAGAGTGTGGGATGGCATAAGAAATGTAAGAAATTCCAAGTAAAAAATGTTCCTTAGACTCCTTATTACGATGTGAAGGAAAATTATCATTCAAGTATATGCATATATATAGGGGAGAGAAATGAATTATGGTGGTTAAATATTATGAAAAATATTAAGATAATTCGGAAAAATCAATCAAAAACAATTTAATAAGGTATGCTAGATAGTCCACAAAAGAAAATGAAAAATAGTTACTATAATAATTAGAAATGGTGTTGTTGAAAATTAGTTAGTGAAGTTCGTACCCAAATGAGTGGCTAAACATATCAGAAGTACCTGTTGTTGGTGAAAAATCATTACTTTCAAAGGAAAGGAACAACAACGAGAGAAACTGTAAAAGCAACAATAATTGTTTCTTTCTAATGAATGGCGCTACCCGAAAAAAATGAACAACAATCGCGAAAAGGGAATGACGGTTGTTTACATTCAAATGCACAAAAGGGAAAGACAATCGCGACAAAGGGAACGACAGTTGTTACTTTCAAATGAACGATATGATCGCACAAAAGGGAACGAAAATTGCAACAAAGGGAACAATGGTTGTTATGTTCAAATGAATGATACTACCGCGCAAAAGGGACGATAATTGCAAAAAACGGAATGATAGTTGTTACTTTCGAATGAACGACAATGATGATGTTCAAAATTCAACCATTTATTAACTAGCAATTGGATACCTCCCGCAACCATTTTTGTTTTAGTGAATCTAGGATTGATTGGTCATCAACTAAATTCATTTAATTTTTTTATGGGTAGGTTTATTCAATGATCGAAGTATTGGATGGTTTGTAGTGCCATGGATACATTTTCTATTTACTACAACTGCACATTCTTTTAGTGCAGTTGCCCAAATTTTTGTTGCGGAACATGACATATTCATCTCCTGTGTAGAACAAGGTTTATATTCGATGGATTTTTTGAAGTAAGATAGGAGAAATTTGAATTTTGAATCAGGAACAGAAAAGAGTGCTAATTATATTGATTATAGTCATCTTTTTATTCTCCAAAGCTCTTTATAATGACTTTCCTAGAAAGTAAAAACATAAAAAATCAATCAAATCCTTAAATAAAACTATAAACAATATGTACAATGCTGATAAAGACAAGAATTTTATGAAGCTCAAGTTGTTGGGTTACCTTCCCAGCCAACTAAAATATGAACAGTAGCATCATTACTTACTTCTTGGAAAAAGGATTCTTTTGAAAGTGGTTGATGGTAGAGTTGTAGTCGATGTACATTTACCAGAAAAGGAGAACCAGACCTATCGATGGTAACTAAAGTGATAGTTCCATTATCATGAACTCCATTGATTTCATACAGTCCCAACCACCTTGTCTATAATTTCCTAGGAGAATCCTGAAATATGGAATCATAGAGAAGCATACAATCACCTTTTTGAAAGGATTTCTTCTTGATGTGCTTACCGGTGCCAGCTAGCTCTCTACTGCTGAATAAAAACTATGTGCTAGAGGGAGAACATGTGTGCTTCATCTAACTCATTGAGTTGTTGTAAGTGTTGTGTGTATGCCTTTGCAAGATCCAGTCCAATTTCTTGGGCCATTCTTAGAGTCTCGATCTCAAATTCAATTGGAAAAATAGGTTCATTTCCAAAGACTAGGTGATAAGGAGAGTAGCTGGTAGTGTTACGCCATGTTGTGTGATAGGCCCATAAGGAATTTGGAAGCTAGACTGCCTAATTTTGACGGTTTCTTGAGACTATTTTTGTCAATATTGCCTCCAAGAATTTATTGGTACTTTCCACCTATCTGCTTGTCTGTGGATGGTATGGGGAGGTAACTCTATGTTTAATGTGATAATTGTGCAGAGTGGTCGTGATTTTATGTGTCGTAAATTGCGACCCTCCGTCATTAATTACTTCCCTGGGTAACCATAGTGTACAAATAATTCAAAGATTAACTTAATGAATGCTTCCTCGGTTGCATTTGGCAAGGCTATTGCTTCTACCCACATAGTCATATAGTATGTTCCAACAACTAGTATATAAGATTTTTTATTTGATTTTGGGTTAAAGAGGCCAACAAAATCCAGTTCCCATCTCTAGAAAGGTTCTGCCACTACTTTTTCTTGTAGGGGCATTTCATTAGCTTGGGCTGGTCGACCCATCCTCTGAAAGCTTTCACAGGACTGAAAATATTTCTTTGCATCTTTGAATATTGAGGGCCAATAGTAGCCCATCTGTAAAACCTTATGAATAGTTATACGGTCTACAAAATGTATGCCACAGGACTCACCATGAACCGCCTTCAAGACATCGTAAATTTCATCATCTCTTACACATCTTTGGATCTGAAGATCAAACCCTATGTGGAAAAGATATCCACCAATCCAGGTGAACCATGCATTGCATTGAACGATTAGTTTCCTTTCTCTTGATGACAGGTGTGTTGGTAGTTTCCCAGCTTCCATATAATTCTCCACATCAGTGTACCACGACTTCTTAATAGTGAAAATGAACAAGTGTTCGTCTGGAAATTGGTCTTCAATTGTCAAAGAGTTATCTATTTTAGGTACGTGAGACAAGAAATATGCAACGTGATTCTCTCTTCCGGGCCGATCCTTGATGGTGATGTTGAATTCCTGCAACAGTAATAACCACCGAGTAACCCGTCCATTAGTAATAAGTTTTTTAGCTAAATATTTAATAGCAGAATGATCAATATACAAAATAACTGGATAATCTGTTATATAGTTGCAAAATTTATTAATAGCATGTATAACGGCTAAAAATTATTGTTATGTTACTGTGTAATTTAATTCAGGAGGAGTAAGATTTTTGCTAATAAAATAAATAGCATAAGGTTTCTTGTCTTCTTCCTGTCCAAGGACAACACCTATGGTGATATCTCATGCATCTGAAGAGATGTGAAATGGTAATTTCTAGTTTGTTCCTCTCAACACCAGTGTTGTTGAAACCATCCTTTTGAGTTCTGCAAATGAAACATCACACTTATCATACCACTAAAATTCCACATTACCAGTTAAAGAATGTAAAGTTGCAGTTATTCTTGAAAAATTTTCTATGAATCTGCGATAATATCCTGGACAGCCAAGGAAACTATGTACCTCAGTTTGTGTACGAGGTGTAGGCAGATTAAGGATTACCTCTATTTTTGCTGGGTCTACCTTGATTCCATCTGCAAAAACATAGTGTCCTAGTACCACACCTTCAATCATCATCATATGAAATTTCTCATGAATCAAACATAGTCTGGTAGGAATGCATTGTTCTGGTACCTTATCTAGATTTCTTAGAGCTTGATCAAAGTCAGTGCCATAAAGGGGTGAAATCATCCATTTAAACTTCAAGTCCTTCATTAATCAAATCAGAAAATATGCTTAAAATAGCTCTCTAGAATATAGCTAGAGAATTACATAATCCAAAGGGAAATACTCTATATGTGAAGGTACCCCAAGGACATGTAAATGTAGTTTTATCTTGGTCTTCCAGAGCGATCTGAATCTAATTATAACCGTTAAAGCCATCTAGTAAGGAGAAAAATTGTTTCCCTGCTAAAGTATCAAGGACCTGATCAATAAAAGGTAGGGGAAAGTGGTCCTTCTGAGTAGCTTTATTGAGTTCTCTATAGTCTACACAGATTCACCACTTCCCATTATTCTTGGGGACGATTACTACTGGAGAGACCCACCGGCTTTCTGAAATAGGATATATGAAATCTACATCCAACAGTTTCTGTAATTCTTCTTTAACAATGTCTCCGAGATGAGGATTCAATCTTCGTTGGGGTTATAGATATGATGTGTACAAATTTGGGGATCAATGCCCTTCATGTCGGGATACTCCCAAGCAAAATCCTGTTGATATTTAGAAAGGATTTGAATAAATTTTTGTTGTTGTTGCTCATTCAAATTGGTATTAATATTCAGAATTCTTCTTGGTGCAATTTCAACTTAAATTTTGTTATGGACAACAATAGTGGGAATTTTTTTCTCCATCAATTATTCCAAAGAATCTCCTTGTGCTTCATTATCTAAAACAACTTTTATCATTTGGCATGTTGGGTTGATTACCACAGTTGGGTTGTTAATGAAGCTATTGATCACATCATATTCTAGTTGGTTTTTGAGCCCGAGAGATTCTTCCAGTGTGAGGGGAGATCGTAGGTTTTCTTATGGATATTTAGGTGGTTGCAACTTCCATGAATACACCCATGGAAGCATAGCTAAAGCTACTGGTTGATACTTCGTCTGAATTAATTGATGCCACACTGTATAGACAGATCATTGGATCGTTGATGTACCTGACGAACACCAGACTAGATATATGTTTTTCCATGAACACCTTGATTCAGTTTCTGGTAGAACCTAGACATGTTCACCTAGTTGTTGAAAAACATGTGATGAGATACCTTAAAGGTACATTAGATTGTGGTCTCAGTTATGACGAAGATCATGATTTCACACTGAGTGGGTACACTGATTCATATTGGGTTGGAAGTGTCTCTGACAAGAAGAGCACTTCAGGATGTTTCAGTTTGGGATCAGCCATGATCTCATCGTAGAGTAGGAAGCAATCAAGCATTACTCTTAGTACAACAAAAGAAGAATACATTGTTGCGTGTTCTGCCAGTTGTGAATCCATATGGCTTTGTAAGTTGTTGACTAGTCTATTCGACCTAGAGATGGAAGCAACCACGATCCTATGTGATAACCAGAGCTGCATAAAGATGACAGAGAATTTTATATTTCATGACAAGTCGAAACACATAGAGATTTGATACCACTACATCTGTGACATGGTGCAGAGAGGAGCCATAAAGCTTCAATATGTTAGCATGGATGAACAAGTTTTCGATGTGTTGACCAAGCCTCTATCTCGTGTAAATTTTGAGCACTTTCGAGATAAGCTTGGTATAGTCTGAAAGGACCTCCCTCAATAGGGGGAGTAGTGTTGTGTTGATACACTAGCCTAGTGCTATGCTTCCATATTAATTGTTGTGTGGTGTTTCCAACTTAATTATTGTGTGGTGTTTCCAGCTTAATTGTTGTGTGGTGTTTCCAGCTTAATTCATGTGTGGTGTTTCTAGCTTAATTGTTGTGATGATGTGCCAGCTTAATTGTTGTCATGATGTGCCAGCTTAATTGTTGTGATGATGTGTCATCTTAATTGTTGTGATTATGTTCCAGCTTAATTGTTGTGATGAAGTGCCAGCTTAATTGTTGTGATGATGTTCCAACTTAATTGATGTGATGATGTGCCAACTTCATTTTGTGATGATGTGTCAGCCTCGTGTTGTGATGATGTGACCAACCTCATGTTATGATGATGATGTATTAGTTTTACACTAATCCATGTTGATACAGATGATGATATCATTCCAGATCTCCGCTGTGAATGACGATGTGGATGATGAGAAAAAAAAAACTTCCAATGATTTATAGATACGCCAGTCAGTGTTCCAAGATGTTGTTGATAATGATGTCCTCTCACTCACTTAATGTTGATGATGATGTTTTACTCTCTCTCACTAGATGTTGTTGTAGAATACCCCTCTTGTTAAGGGGGGGTGTTGAAATAATGTAACTGCAAAGAGTATTCTAATTATTATTGATGTGTTATTCATTAGATCAATCCCCTTTTGCGGATTGATCATGCTGGTTATTGTAAATGACCAAATCCCCATTTGTTGGTTGTTCAAAGTATAATTGTAATAGGAAAAGTAATAATTCGGCCCCAAAATATATTAAAGGTGGTTATAACCACCCAGAAGAAGAAGTTGACCCTGCCAGTGAAAAGACACCTTCGTCCACACATGCCAGAATTGTATAAATTAAGATGCTAGCGCCTAATTTGGACACACACTCACTTGTTCATCAACAAGAAAGTTCAAAGTTGCAGTTGGAAAAGAAAGAAGAGAGAGAGAGAGGTGCATTCTTAGGAGAGGCCTTTATGTATTTTTTTGAGTTATCTCTTGGCATTGTATTGGCTATCTATATATTAAAGAATTTTTTGTTGGGTTTTCTCCCCCAATGAGGGTTTCTCAGGATAAATGATGTGTCTCTTGTGATTGTGTATTTCTCATTGATCTTATTTATGCTATTGTTATCTAATGAAATGAAATAAATCTCAATAATATCTTAAACCTTAACAAGAAGGACGCTCCAACCCCCTATTTATAGGCTCCAACTTGAAGGAAGCTACAACTCCACAAATTATCTAGCTCCAATAGGAAGGAGGCTACAACCCCCTGATTTATAGGCTCCAACTTGAAGGAGGCTCCAACTACTTGTGTTCTCTGGCTCCAATTGGAAGGAGGCTACGACCCCCTAATTTACAAGCTCCAACCTGAAGGAAGATCCAACTCCCTATGTTCTATGGCTCCAACTAGAAGAAGGATACAACCCCCTTTCCTTGCCCCGTCCTACTGCCTTGAAATATACGTGTAGAATCAACTATCCTTCATGTCCTTATTCCTCAAACAACTTCAAGCTTCGTGAACACACCTCTAGGGATTATTGTAGACTTATTCAAATGCACCCACCACATAAGTTCACATCAATGAAAACCACTTCTATTGACATCAATGAAAACCAACTATCTAATAATATCAATGACAACCAACTATCCAACATGATAGAATTATGGGTGCTTCCACTATCAACTAGGTTGATGATCTTCCAATGCTTAATGCAGTCAATTAACTTAAGGGCTTGAGGAGCAGAGAAGACAATGGGGGAATTTAGTGAAATTACTTGTTTAACTTCTAGTGGATCAGAGGGCGGAGTAATATCAACCGGCTCGGGTAGCTCAGACACAAGGAATCATATGCCTCTTCTTCAGAAACATCCTAAAAAATGGACATAAAAAGATTATGTTCCTTAAACTTGTGCCCAAAAAAATATTTGTCTTCACAATTATAGAAAATACCCTTGAGTTGGCATTAATCCATTTCTGCTTGGGTTAATTTCTGGATCTTGAGTGGAGTGGCAGGAGGGGTGGGATTTGTGGGTTTAGGGAAAGGAATAAAGGATGGTTTTATGATTTGGGAGGAGATAACTTGTTGTTATTGCTTAGTTCATTTAGTAGCTTCCAACTAAGTTTGGGGGAAAGTGATTAGGATATGGGAAAAATTGCATCCTTTATGCCACTAATAAAACATTCCCTAAAAAAGCATTTGACATGCCCTTTGTGTAGAAATTTAGGTGCTCAGAGGAAGCTACAAAGTCTTCCACTATCCCATATTTTTTCAACTTGGTCAAATGACCTAAATGGTGGGTTTTGGTGTCAAACCATTCATAAAGATTTACAACAAACTATGTCCAAGACAAATACCCTTAGTGGAATTTTTATGCCATTGCAACCATTTCAAACATTCAGTATCCAGATAGAGAACACCAATCGAGTTTGGCCAACTCATCAGTGTTTACATACAAAGATAAATAGTGTTCCATTTGGGTGACCTAGCGTGTCGGATTCGAGACATCAAATTTTTTCACCTCCACTCTAGAATGATCCAGGTCACTCTAAAAGTGGTTGGAATGAAAGGACAAAAAATGGGAGGATTTTTTGCCTTCTAGGCTATAAGGTGGTGAAAAAGAGAGAGGATATTAGGGTTGATTACACATTGTGGTCAAGTTGTTCATTTCTTCTTGGGATTATTGATACAATGTGTTCAAGAGAGTCATTGTTGATAGAAGTTCTTCTAGTGTGATGAGCCAAGAATGTATGGTATGAATGTTGGAAGCAAGGTCAACGATATATTTCCTAGTTTTCTCATTGATATTTTCAAAGGAAATGATGTGGTTATCAAAGTCTTGGTTGCAGGTGTGGGGCATTGGGGAGGGAAAGGAGTAGGTGGGTCCACACAGAAAAGGGGTCACTAGTGAAGGGTACCATGATGCTTAGTGAAAAGAGAGGAATTCAATGGGATAGGTGCCAAATAAGGGTGTCGGGAAGGGCATGTGGATCCATAGAAAAATATTCATAAGTGGTATGTACCACAATGATCAGGGAGATGAGGGGAATCCAATGAGATAGGTCCCAAATAAGGGTGTCGACGAGACCACTATAATCTTGCAGAAAAATTTGTAGGAATTTTGCAACCAAAATGCAAGAGGCAGGGTTGCACAACAAGATATCCCTTCTATTTCTTTTATGTTCTATTTCTTTTCCTAGGGTTAGGATTTTCAGAGTTCCTATAAACAAGGGTTTTCCCTGTACTATATCTCTCTAATATATATTCATGGTATAATAGTAGTACTAGGCCTAATATGTGAGGGCACCAACTAAGGAGGCTCAATCATACCCTTATTCATACTACCCGATTACCCAAGTACTAGAAAGTATCTTCCCGAGTCCTATTCTCGATGTAACTATAATAGTCAGGCGGTCGATCGTCTGATCTAGAGGAAGTTTTAGGAGACCTAGGGGGCTCTTGATATACCTGACAGTACATGGGAGTGGTGGTTGTGTATAGATTTTGTTTGATGTGGTACTACTACAAGGGGTACCAACATGGGTTATTGAGGTTTCCAATAAGGTGAAATTTTTTCTTTGAGTAACCCTGTGAAATCATCTGTATTTTTTGTGTGTATTCTTCCCTAGCCACAATTTTACTCACTGAACGATAGATATGTATGCTTTAAATACTCCAACAGTGCGTGTCTCTACCTTGAAAAAAGTTCCCATGATTTCTACAAAGGAAAGTTCTCTAATACCACTTGTAAGGTAACATATGTATTATAATAAGAAAAAACACAAATAGTGTAGAAAACACTAGCAGAAAAACAAAATAAAAAGAATAACAACACCAACAATAATACCTTTATTGAATAAAATCAATGTTCACTTGCCTCTTCTAGGGGGAAACCTCCAGTAGAGAAGTGCTCTATTAATACAATTCTCAAGTCAAGACTTTCCCATGCCTTCTACTTCTATTTATACTAATTTTGTCTTATAAATAGCATTCTACATGAAGATCTTTCTAGAAGTGGAAGCTTC
The DNA here is from genome assembly GCA_032191745.1 of Picea mariana. NCBI lineage: Eukaryota > Viridiplantae > Streptophyta > Pinopsida > Pinales > Pinaceae > Picea > Picea mariana. The sequence goes on from JASDQU010207253.1 coordinate 15,513, forward strand.
TATTAAGTCTTCTTACAATTGATTTGTTCACATTATTATATAGGCCTTATTTTGTAATGTTATCCTTTATTACATAGAAAACATATTATTCTACCTACATGATGGGTTAGGGAGGTTAGCCCCCTAAAAAAATTTATTTGCAAAACTATATGGACATGGTAGCCTCTTTTCTCCTTGATACTATAGTCACCTCATCAATATATGTATAATAAAAAAATAAATCTACATCAACAACTAGGGGTGGGATGAAGAGGATTCAAATGCAAGGAATGGCTACCCTTTTGCCACCATAGGAGGGAACATTGAAGGTGCAATATCCAACATATAGAGGCATGCATCCTTGTAGCTAGGGTAAATGGGTTTCTAAAATTCAAGCACAAAAATAAAACATAAATCAGGTTCTACTCATTTGATATGCTAGATATAAAATCTTGAGCTTACAATGTTACTACATTCCATTTGAAGGGAAAGAAGCATGCATTGATTAATTTCCTAGAGTTAATTGATCACGTTTAGCAACCAAGTTCTTTGTCTCTAGACCACATTTAAGTTGTCATTGTAGAAGCATATGTTGTGCTCTATCCCAAGAAACAAGAAATGAGAAGCACCAGAAACCCTCCAATAAGTAATGATCCTTATTCGTCACACCAACTATGCTTGGTAATTAGCTCAAATTTCGAGACAACAAGTGTCGAGGTATCAAGGAAAATGGATACTAGTAATTTCTCATTAGTTTGGACACCAAAAAAAGGTTTTTGTGAGTGTGTAGTGATGGAGGCAGGCTTATTTGAATCTTTCAACTTATAAATGTATTTGGTAGAAATCCCTTCTTCTTCCTCCCCCTCCTCTTTTGATATTCTTAAGCTAGAGGTAGAGGAGTAGTACAATTTGGAAGAAGGATTTCTTTGGTTAAATTTTTGAAAGAGAAATATATCATAGTTTGTATAAAACTACCATAGATTCATCTCATCCCTTGTCATTTTAACAACATAGCTATTTCAATTTTTGGAAGCATAGAATTTTATATTATTTAGTTGAGGATCGATTGCTTTTAGCCTTACTAATTTGGGAATTTATTTAGGGTAATTAGTTCCTAGTGTTA